>LPNX010255643.1:79106-102458 GCA_001517045.1 Pseudotsuga menziesii
ACTGGAGCTACTTTTCAGCGGGCAATGACCTTGATCTTCCACGATATCAAGTTGATTATTGAGGTATTTTTGGATGACCTTGCTACTCATTCTCGTATGAGAATGTGTCATCCCTATCACTTGAGATTGGTATTCGAAAGATGCCACCATTATTTGGTTAGGTTAAATCCTCACAAGTGCATCTTTTGTGTGAAGTCGGGTCGCTTGTTAGGATTCATCGTTTCTAAAGAGGGTATAAGAGTCGACCCTTTGAAGGTTGAGGTAATACTTCAGTTGTCTCCCCCGAAAAATATTCGTCATCTTCAATGTTTGCAAGGCATGGCAAAATTCTTACGAAGATTTGTTGTCAATTTTGCCAATTTGACTAGAGGCTTCATGCATATTTTGAAGAAGGACACCACCTTTTGTTGGGATGAGCGAGCCCATGAGTCCTTTGATGTGTTCAGCGAGCCCTAGCATCGGCCCCAGTGATTAGTCCCCCAGACTATATCCGTGATTTTCTACTTTATGTGGCCGCGTCCATGGAGACGATTGGTATGATTTTGGTTCAAGAGGATGAGGAGCTCCAAGAGCATGTCATATACTATCTAAGCCGGCACCTTATTGACGCAGAGATTCATTATTCTCATGTTGAGAAGCTTGCTTTAGCTACTGTACATGCGGTTCAACGGTTGAGACATTATATTCTCCTTCGCTAGACCTTGGTTGTAGCCCATGTCAATCCATTTCAATTCATCCTCACTTGAAGGATGATTGGGGGAAAATATAATAAATGGATTTTCATCCTGCAAGAATTCGATCTCGAATTTGTTTCAGCAAAATCAAAGAAGTCGTTAAATTTTGCAGAGCTTATATCAGATTTCCCAAGCAAGGCCGAGGATTTGGTTTGTGAAGATACGTTTGTAGATGAACACATCTTCTTAATCTCAACTTTAGACCCATGGCATGGGGATATCATTATATATTTACAAACATTGAAGGTCCCTACTCACCTCTCACGGGATGAACGACGACGATTGCCTCACGTATCTAAGAATTACCTCATAGTGGATAACACTTTGTACCGTCGTGGGGTAGATTCCATTTTACGATGTTGTTTAACTCATGAAGAGGCTGAGGTAGTGCTAAATGATTTCCATGGAGGGGCATGTGGTGGTCATTTATATGGGCTTTCTATAGCCCAAAAAATCTTAAGAGCGGGTTATTTCTGGCGATCGATCTTTAAGGATTGTGTAGATGCAGTCAAGAGGTGCCACCCTTGCCAGGTGTTTGCACGTAATATGTGCTCGAAACCTACCCCGTTACATCCCATAATCACCGCCGGTCCCTTCACTAAGTGGGGGCTTGATTTTATGGATTGCAACCTAGCTTTAGCTGGGGGGCATCATCATATCATAGTGGCTATTGATTACTTCACGAAATGGGCTAAGGATATGCCTACAGTTAAATCCGGCTGTGAGATAGCCGCGCACTTCGTATTCAACCAGATTATTACTCAGTTCAGAATTTTGAAAGAGCTTGTCACTGAACATGGCTTGCACTTTCAGAATCGTATGATGGAAGAGTTGGCATCAAAGTTAGGGTACAAGAAAGAGCATTCCTCCTCTTACTACCCTCAAGCGAATGGACAGGTGGAAGCAGTGAATAAATCACTCAAATCCATTCTCCAACGAACCATCGCACAGAGCAAGAATAATTGGCACATCATGTTATATCCTGGTTTGTGGGCGTATAGAACCGCTGTTAAGACTTCCATGGTTTTTTCTCCATATCAACTTGTACATGGAGTGGAGTTGATATTGCCAGTTGAATGCGAGATTCCTTCTTTGAAAGCTAGCCGTAGAACTCTTACCAGACACTTCACCATTGGAGGAATGTTTGGTCCACCTTGAGCAACTTGATGAGCAGCGTCGAGATGCCTTGGTTGCTCTAGAAGTAAATAAACGTCGTGTAAAGGTCCAGTACGATAATTATATCCATCCAAGGAGGTTTAGTGAGGGAGACTTGGTCCTTTTGTGGGATCAACCGAAAGAACCCTTGGGGGCAGGCAAGTTTAACCCCATGTGGCGTGGTCCTTACATCATCAAATGTGTGTTAGAGAAGGGCACTTATGAGTTAGTGGATTATGAGGGAATGGCCTTGGCGGAGCCTAGAAATGGGCTCTATCTCAAGAAGTACTATGCATGATTTTTAGCCAAGGCTGCTTATTGTATATTATTGTACAGTTTTGCATAGTTAGGTCTTTTTCTTATCATGATCGGGTTTGTGATTAGTTTCCATTTCTTTTGGCAGATGTCAATGGAATCTTCCACCTACATAGGATTCACGAATGGTGCGACCGTCACACTCAACACTCAGCCAGTGCTGCTTGGGTGATTTATACTGCTATGGTTCAGGTACTATCTTCAGGAGGCGTATGTTTGCGGCCATCTTCAAACAATGTGGCTGAATATAGTGTCGTTATTGAGCTTCTACGGGATTCCATTTCATATGGCGTTCTCTCTCTTGAGGTACGTCTTGATTCGGAGTTAGTAGTGTCACAACTTAATGGTTTGTACCATGTTTGAGATCGGACGTTATTAACAAGATTCTTACGTGTGAGATTATTAGAACGACAATTTGACAATATAACATACATACATATTCCAAGAATTAATAATCAAGTTGCTGACTCATATGCTAAATACGTGTTAGATTGGCATTTGTTTCATACAAAATAAATTCATCACAAACACAAATTTTTACACATGTAAATAAATAAATCGATCACCATAAAAAAAATTATATAACATCCAAAATGTGGTAATACATAGTGTCATGATACAAAAATGGGGCTCTCGAGCCACCAAAATATAATACACGGTAATACAAAATGTACAACTCCTGGGTATCTAACCCTGTGGAGGAGGAGGGGGTTGTGATCATGGAAGGTCACTACGGCTCTAGCTAGCTGTCAGAATAATCGCACCCATGCTCGTGGTACACCCACCACCTGGTGCTACATAGCCTCAGGCAAGTCTTTGACTTGCGCCATGGGAACTCTGTGTGTCAGTCTCACAAAGTTGGTATGAATTCCCTAGAGCGTCTGTTCCACATCCACACCCGTGATATCATCTCCTCTTCCCCTCCATCTGTGATGAGGGAATCCTTCAGGCCGCCATGGTCCCACATCTGCATGCAAATGGTAGATGTCACTATGTATTGTCACCCAAAAATATATGTCTTTTGATTCCATATAATCAGAAAACACAAAAGAATTAAATCACTCAAAAATTAAACAAAGAGAGGGTCGAGACTCATTACCAATGTCACCATATTCCGATCCTGGTGGTAGCGGCATGTCCGGGTCCCCCAAAAAATCAATCCCCACATAGGGGTAGTCATCGATGGCAACTATCTGTCGTCACCACCATGGAAATAACTCATTTGGATAGGGGTTGGACACCCTACCTCCCCCAGTCTGTGCATAACATCTGCCCAACGCCGTTGGGCCGGATCTCGAACCCCGTGAAGAGGAACGTCAACTCTGGGGCTCAATCCTGGAACACGCTCGAAGAAAAACGTGCTCAATATGCTGCTGAACCCAAATGTCCGCACTCTTCCCATATTACACTCACTGAGCTAATGTTTCATGTTGCTCAGTAGTGTAGTGCTCCAATCATAGACCATGGGTCTCATGCACTCCACTGCATAGAACATCAGAGGCCGCGAGGCCTGGTGGAGTGAAGCCAAGCCTGCTATCCTGCCCAATGTCAATAGGATGGCATTTAGGCCCAGCACCTATATAGAGTTGGGTGGGATCTGACTCCCCACCTTCTCCATGTCTGGATAGCAATACACCGCAATGTACTCATCAATAGTCAGGCCACCTCCGGGCCCACCGCGAGAACGAAGGTTCACTACTTCCCCCCGTCGGGAAAGTCCAGTAATGAAGTATATGTCCTCCACCTCTATGGTGAGGGACATCCAATCTATCTGGAAGGACTCAGAGTCTGGATCCCAGTAATCCACCAACATCTGCAATAGTCTTGGTTTGGCCCTTAAGCCACCAAGACACCAAAACTTGTAGAGTCCACATGCACGTAGCGCTTATTGAGCCATTAGATTAGCCCTTACTGCCTCCTCTGCATCACCATGTTCACGGTCTCTCCATTCTAGGACCATCCTGCACAAAAAATTACAAGTTTTCCCATTAGATTACTTAAAAAACCTCATGCACGGCCGCATATGCGACTATTTGCCAAGCATCCATGTATGTACGTGACTGTGAGGGCATTTTCCACATATATCCAGCCCTATACGTGAAAAAACCCTTGATTTTCACGTGGGCCACAGTGCCCTTTTTAGATTGGCCTAGAAACCTCAAATGACCATGGAATTTCATAAAAATTGCATTGAAATGGAAGAGAAGAGCATGGGTAAGTACCTGGAAGAAATGGTAGTGGATTCTGCCGGCTGGATCTCCTGGAATTCACTGTTGAAAATCTGAGCTCAATTGGGTAAAAATTTCAAATGTTTTATAATGTTTTGAATTTTTTACTATTTATAGAAATATTTCAAATTTTTGAAAATGTTTACCCCCTTTCCTATAGTTTGGACCATTTCTAATCATTTTGGACCGTTTTTGACCTAATTCATGATGTAGGAGACCTTTTTGAGTGTCATTTCAACTGTTGGATTGACCCATTCATGCTGATATCAGGTATCATGTCTAAAATGGCATATAGGTTAGGTTTCATCATTGTTTGCATTTTGCATGACCTTATGACCGTTTCATCATAGGCTTAGGTATGAACCCACTCTATTATGTCACAAAACCTTCTTGATGTTTTAGAAGTGGCATGGTATGAGTGGTAGAGCTTGACCTTACATGGGTACCCTAGTTAGTGCCTTATTTGCATTTGGTGCCCATGCTGACGTTTTGTCTTTTAGGGTGTGGGATTCCGTTGTATAGTACTGCCATGACATTTCTCAAGAGCCTCATACTCCTCTTGATCTTTTTGCTGGCCTATTTCCCTCAGGACTCCCTTATGTCGAGTTGTAATTGCATTATCATGAGCTTTGCCTGCCTTATTGAGCTTTATGCCAGCTTCCTTGACATTGCGTTTCAGCCATATAGCCTGATCTTGTCTCATGTCTAGCCATGCAGAGCCATTTTATATATCCTTTGCAGCTTGATTCCCTTTTTACCAGGAGGGGATTTTCCCCCAAGTGTCGATATCCTACACATGTGTCCTTGCATTGAGCATAGGTATGTTCCACTGCTTGGAACTAGTTTGTTTGCCCCTATGACATGCGTCTCCTCCTAGTCTATAACTATAAAGTAGTTTTATTCTTTTTCAATCTTTTTAAATATTTGAAAAATTCCAAAAAAAAATAAAAAAACCAAAAAGCCAGACAAGCAAAGATGTTATCTTTGGCAGCTGTCGAGTCGTGTCGCCTTCGAACAGAGCACTGTATATCACATCCATTGGTTGGGTTTATAGTTTGACTTTAGGAGTTGTACTCGCTTATCTAAGTTTATCTCCACCGGCTGGTTAAGATTCCAGTCCCCATGGAGCCTTTGTGGATACCTATTGTGTCGCAGAGATGTCCCAATTTGTATATCGAGTCTATGCTGCCTTTAATCAGTCACCATTTACCGTTATGCTCGTGTTCAAAGGAAGTTGAAACCTGAGTCGGCCATTCCTCAGTTATCTTGACTTTGCATGTCGGCCATTCTCGGTACAGTTACTGGTTCGTGAACCTTATGATCGAGTTCTTCCACATTATACAGCTTTGCTGAGTACCTTGTGTTGGATGATGGGGGATTCCTTAATGCCCTCCTTCCAGCGGATTTCATCCCATAGACTTCAGATCATTTATTCTGGGATTGGAATCTAGAGTCATTTTTTAGTGCCTTGAGACTTGCAATCATCAGTGGCAGGTTCTCTCGCCATCGACAGTATTTGGGAATACATCAATGTCCCCTGATCGATGGATCCTATCAAGTGTTCGACCTCAACACATTTATTCACACTTGTTAGTTTGCACTCTAGTACCTTGATTCCAATTTTCATTATCGGTGGGTGATCTCGCGTCTGTTAACGGTATACATCAATGACTGGTAATCAGACGATGGACTACTATGTTCGACCTCGACACCTATATTCACATAGTAGGACATGTACTCGTAGCGGTTTGTGTAGAATACATTCCATATTGGTGGCATCTCTTATATGCTACCTCCTTGATTGTGCCATTGTTCATGAGATTTCAGCTCTCGTGACTTGATTCCAGTATATGTTAGACATTTCTAGCCATTATAGAGATCTTGATCCATTTTATATCTTCAGCCATTATGGAGATCATGGTCCTTTGTATATCTTCATCATGGAGATTCTGATCTATGTATATTGTACGTGGCGATGACCACTTACGTGATCTCTTGTATCATGCCTATTAATGGCCATTGTACTCTTATGTATCCGAGACTGTTATATGTATTTGCAGTTATGTGCAGAGTTCTATCATTGTACTATGTTGATTGGATGGTTGGTCTTCCATTTGGGATCCTTCATCACTCCACTTCTGGGATGGACTTATAATGTATTTCGACCATCGTATGACCCCTCTGACCTCACACATTAGGGGGCATCTGTTATAGCTGATTTTACCACTCCAGGTGAATCACACTTGTATGGCCTTCCCCTGTCCCTCTGCAAACTCCTTACACCCCTTGGACCATTTTTGTCCTTTTATGTTTCCTTGACCATCCCTAAAAACATGTGAAAAATAATACACGCGACTTTTAAACCCTTAATCGCGTATATACGCGGGTTTGACCCCTAAAACCGTGTACATCGGGATGTGTTCATAATCCAAATACTTTTAGAGTTCTCCTTGACATGGATCCGACTCACTTGACTCCTGGCCTTCCCTATGCCTTGAGATCGCTCGGATTCGACCTTTCATTACCCCTTTGAAAAACTATATAAGGAACTCTATGGTACATTGAAGGCATATGAGAGAATTGAGAGCAAAGAAACTATAGTCCATTGTTGCTGGAACTTGTACTTGAGTCTGCATCCCTTTGTCCCTTGGAGCACTTTTGTGTTCTTCCCAAGCTTGCATTTTGCTTGTGAGCTTGCTATCAAGAGATGGAGGATTGAGGTGGTGGAGGCCCAAGTGGGGGATTTAGTTTCTCCGATTTGCAGACGTGCCGATATAGGTTGTATCCATTGTAATCTCTGATTTTATATTAATAGAAATATCTTTTCTTGTCCAATAATGTATGTTTGAATGAATATTTTATCCATTGATGTTTTCAAATGTTTATACATTGTTGATTATATATGCTAGAATAGATCTAACACAAATATATATAGTATGCTTGTATTGTTTACTTGTTGTTGAAGAAGTAATCTATCAATTCAAGCTGAAGTTGGAAAGCTCAACGAGGATCTACTTCAACCGTCTGGAATAAGGTATGAGGTCTGATCCTTTAGTGTTAGATATTTAATTTCTATTGCATATTGGAAAGGATTTATTTCTGGAATCAAGCTGTCTGTTGTGGTACCCCAAGCCACAGGAATTTCCCTCTGTAACACTAGCCTCCTGTATAAAACCTCTTACTACTTTTCCCTCCCTCTCTCTCTTTTTTTGAACTTCTGCGCAATGCCTTAAGAATCACGCTGCACCTAGATATCCCGGTATGGATTTAGCCAACTCCCATTCACTAATTTAGGAAGAACTGAGCCATCTAGATGCTACAACTATATCATGCCTCTGTCGGTAATGAGATTGATTAGATAGGGACCTAACCAATGCATTTGCAGCTTACCTGGGTGTTTCACAAACTTACTATCATAGAGGAGAACCATATCTCCTTGCTATAAGTGCTTGGTTTTGATGTGTCGATCATTCCATGCCTTTTGGTGATCCTTTTCAAATGACTGTTGAAATCCTGAGACAAATTGATCTTCTTCAAGTTGTAGAAACTGCATCAAGCATTCTTCCAGCGCTCCTTCATTGTCCTTCCCTGTTTCCGCTGCAATGTGCAGGCTTAGAACAATATACTCCATTGGAATCACTGCTTCTTGGCCATATACCAACTTGAATGGCGTATGTCTTTTCAAACGTTTGCAAGTGGTTCAATAGGCCCATAAGATCGCAGTAATATTTAAGTTCAAATCATCGCATCTTGCATTGCAGACCTTGGCGAGTGCATGCTCTAGTACCTTTTTAAACGCTTCGACGGTCCCATTTTCTTACGCATGATAAGGAGTTCTCTTCTTGCGCTGAATCTTAAACTCCTCCATCATGGCACTAATAGTGAGATTGATGAAATGAATCCCTTGATCACTCATCATTACCTTTGGACCGCCAAACTGAGTGACAACAATATCAAACAAGAACCTTGTTGTAGTCACAGCAGTACAATCTGTCACTAGTGTTGCTTCTACCCATCTTGTCAAATAATATGTCATTGTGATAATATATCATGCACCTTTCCTCTTCCCTGGGGGGTTGATGGGTCCCACAAAATCGAATTCCCATTTATTAAATGGATGCAACGTTGCTTGTGGTACTAACACAACAGAATTTGAGCCCAAAATCCGACAGACCATGGGTATGGCTGTCAACACTGACAAAACAAAAGTTATGATTATCAAATCCAGGAAGGACACTTACGCTAATTTTGTGTATGACAATAGCAACTTAGAGGAAGTGTCTTCTTACAAATACCTAGGAAATGATATTCATCACAAGCTCAACTGGAACTATAGCATTGAGAAAAATGATTAATGGAGGGTGGAAAGCTTATTTTGGTCTTGAAAGTAATTGTAAAGCAGCAAACCTTATGATGTGGGATAAAAAGAAGCTCCTCTTTGAAACTTCAGTCACTCCTGTTATATTGTATGGTTGTGAGGTTTGGGGTTGAAGAATCTATAGAAAATCCTGGAGGAAGATTGAGCAAATCCAGAAGCATTTTATAACATATAACCTCAAAATTAAAATCAATACACCTTATCCTATTCTCCTTATAGAAGTTGGTCTTCCGTCTATTGAGATCCTAGCTATGACTAGTCTCCTATTGTACAAACATAAAATCAATAACATGGGAGACCACAGACTTCCAAATCTAGCTTTTAATTCCAGCCAAAACCACCTAAGGCTCAAGCGATGTTGGTATAAAGATACCAGGGCCTGATTAAACCACAGGGAGATTGACAAAAATGTTGCATTGCAAATTATTAATAACATTAAAAATATTGTTACTTCTAAGTTTAAAGAGAAGTTGTGGTGTCAAAGATATTTAGAGGCTAAAAGAAAATTAAGATATTATAAGGAGGTCATCAACCTTACTCTGGAAGATCAAAAGTATCTCTATGTTTTAACCAGTTCAAAGAAAAAAATTAATATAGCCAAGATAAGAACAAACTCTCATGAGCTCCATAGTGAAACAGGTCGTTGGAAAGTTCCTAAAACACCATGGATGGAAAGGATCCATCGTCTCTATGAGAATAGGAACATTGAATATGAAAACCACTTCCTCTTAGAGTGCCCTGCATACACCCACATTAGATCTCAGTTTCCTAATCTTTGTTGCAATATTGACCTTCCTAGCCTTTTAACTTGTCAAAATTATAGTGAGCTCGGGACACTTCTCACCAAGCTCTTTTAGCATAGGAATATGATTTTAAAATAAACTAATTAATTTGTTTGTTTGGGTCTGATAGACCAAAGTTTGGTCTCAGTGGACGTTAACCATCATCATCATCATCATTTAACACATGAAAAATAAAGTATTGCATTTAATTTTGATAAATTGTATTCTATTAAAAATAATATTTTTATTTTTCAAATATAATTTGTTATAAATTTATTTTAAAATATTAGTAAATTTTGGAAAAAATTAATTAAATTATAAATAAATAATAAAAAATGCATATTTATAATAAACATCCTTTATTGAAATAAAATATTACATGCTCTATTATTTATTAAAATAAAATGAATAAACAAAAATATAAAACATTGTGAAAAAAAATATTATAATACGGTTAATTTAATTTTTCATTGTTTAAAATAACATTAAATAAAAATAAAATTAGAAGTTAATTATATTCCAACTTTAAAAAATTATGAAATGGAAATAAATATTTGTAACATACAATTTGTAATATATATTTATTGAAACAAAATATGAAATAAAAAATAAGTATTTTATTTTATATTGAATTTAAATATTATTTATTATTTTAAAATAAAACATTACAAATAATTGAATCATAAAAAATAAAAATAAAAACTATTTACATTCAAATTATAAAAATTGAAATATACATAAATTTTTAACATATATAAATTTAATTCAATTATAAATATTAACATTGTTTTTTTAAATATAAGTTATTATTTTGGATAAATTTTTATAATCTTAAAGTTTAAATCAATATCAAATACAAAGTTTCGCATAAATATATATGTAGTGTACATCTGCTCTGTTGTGTTTGGGTTTCATGATAGATGCTCATGTAGCTATCATCCCTCCAATCAATTATATATATGTAACCCTCCTTTGGGTAGGCACCTCAGATGCCCTTTGATTCTTTCTGAATATCAAAGATAGGCTTTTTTCTACTGAAAAAAAGTGTACATTTATTGTACACGATATAACACATACACGATAACCAAAACACAATTAAATTTTCTATTTTTTATTTATTTATTAAATTATGAGTTTTGTATTTTTAGATTATATGGAATTTTAAAATGTGATATTTATAATTGGAATGATTTTATATAAATAATTTAATATTAGAATGTTGTGAAAAAAATAAATGTTTATAAAAATAAGTGAAATATTGAAATGTTGTAAAAAATGTTGCAATTATAATATTTATGAAACAAAATTAAAAAAATATTAAATTGTTGTGAATGATATGTATATAAAAAATATTGCAAGCTATGAAATTACATTATTGTTTATAATTACTATTTTGTATTTAAATAATTGAATAAACCACACATTATTAAAAAATGTTGCAAATATAATGTATGTAATTTGAAAAATATGTATATAAAAATGATGAAAATAAAATGTTTATAAAATAAATGAAATTGCAATATTGTAAAAAAATATTAGAATGTTGTGAAAAAATGAAATGTTTATAAAAATAAGTGAAATATTAAAATGTTGTAAAAAATGTATATAAGAAAAATGTTGTAATTATAATATTTATAAAATAAAATAAAAAAATATTAAATTGTTGTGAATGATATGTATATAAAAAATATTGCAAGCTATGAAATTACATTATTGTTTGTAATTATTATTTTGTATTTATATAATTAAATAAACCACACATTATTAAAAAATGTTACAAATATAATGTATGTAATTTGAAAAATATGTATATAAAAATGATGAAAATAAAATGTTTATAAAATAAATGAAATTGTAATATTGTAAAAAAAATGTATTTAAAAAAAACGGAATTATATTCAAATTATAAAGACAAAATAAAAATAAAAATACTTGTTTTTTTTTTAACAGAAACTATGAAAATTTGATTGATTAAAAAGGTTGTAGCCCATCCAAGCTTACAAAGGAAGAGATCAGAAAAAAAAAGGTTGATAAGCTCTAACAATGTTGTTAGCCTTCTTATGAATACTTTTAGAGGAGTGTCCCAAATGCTTCTAGGGATTTTCCAATCCTAAAATATTGCAACTAATCCTACTTCCTACATAACATTTAGGCTTGATTTGGTCACATACAATAATCTACCAATCATTGACCCATACTAAGTTTGATTTGCTTCGAAGGATTCATCTTATTGGCTCAATTTGCAGTCTGTAATCATGGGAGTACTGATAGGTTTACATATTCCTTTCCAAACTTTTTCAACTTTGTTTAAGATGCTTGGTTTGAGAAATAAATAGTCCTTATTTAGATTGGGAAATTTTCAATAAGAAAGAATGGAAACTCTCCCAGTTTATGCATCTCAAATTAATTTGCATATGTTCAACAAACCTTTGGCTTAAATTGTCAATATTACTTCCAAAAATGATGTAATCTACATATACCACAATAATAATCATATTTCCATTCAAACTTGATGTAGAGATTATTGCCTACAAGTCCTCTTTTGAAACATTGTTCTTGTAGGTATTTGCCAAGTTTGAATACCATGCTCAAGGGTATTCATTTATATCATAGAGTGCTTTATTCAATCTACATACATAGTCTTTGTCTTCTGAAAGTTTAAATCCCTTGGGCTACTCAATGTATACTTATTCTTCTCAGTTTCCATTTAGAAATGTTTACTTGAAATCTATTTGGTAAAATTTGAAATTCTTGTAACATGTGAATGCTAAAAGATCTAATGGATTCTAGTCTATCCAAAAGATAAAAGGTCTCTTAAAAGGAATTGTATTCAAATTGAGAATGTCCCTTACAAATCAATATTGCCTTGTTTCTGACAACTTTTCCATCTTCATTTAAATTATTTCTGAATTCCCACTTTGTTCAAATCACATTTTTGTTTTAGGTCTCAGGACAAGTTTTCAAGTTTGGTTCTTCTCAATTCTATCCAATTCTTTGTTCATAGAAACAATCCAACTCTCAACTTTAATTTCTTATGCAAATTTTGTAGGTTCTATTTTGGACAACAAAGAGAGATTGACTTGTTTAGAAATGCTTTCCAATTTTCTCCTAGTTTGTGTTCTTGCATTTTTATCACCAAGAATTAAGTCCTTTTAATGGTTGTTTTCATAAACCTTGATGGGGATTGTGTATATTGGAATTATATTTCTATTTTCTCTTGTTTTTCTTATTCTTTATTGCATTATATTCCTTCTACTTGTTGTCTGACCTCCTGAGACCTTTCTTCGTCTATTTAAGCATTTACGCTTTCAACACTTTTTTTTAATCTTTTGTTACCGTACATCTATAGGATTTTCTACTTGATGAATATCCAAGAAAAATTCATTCATCTTCCCTTGAATCAAACTTCCCTAGATCCTCATCCTCTCTCTTTATACAACACTTGATTCCAAATATTTTGAAATGTTTGATAGATATTGGTCTTCCTTCCATAATTCATAGGGTGTCTAATCACTATTAACTTTGCTTTTCCCTCGATTTAAAATGTAGACTATAGTATAATCTGCTTCTGTACAAAATCTCTACCCAAGTCATTCTTGTATAATCAACAATAAGTAACATAGAGTAATTCTCTCCTTGTAGGCTTTGTGGTTGGGTTGGTCCACAAATATCTATATGCACAAGTTCCAATGGCTGATATGTTTTGTGTTCCTTTAGCTAGAAGCTTACCTTTGTTTTCTTTCCATGCTAATATTCTTTACATGCAATGTTTGAGGCTTATGTGATCTTTATCATATCCATTACTCCTTGTTTAGTGTTGATTTTGACCAAGTTGTAAAAGTTAATATGGTCCATTCTTTTATGACACAACCATATTTCATTTGTTTTCCCGTGAAACATTTTTTTCCACTGATCCCATTAAGAATATACAAATTGCTTGGTGTTATGATTGATCTAGAAACTTATTTGCCTGATTTTTCCTTTCTAATCTCATATTCTTGGGATTCAAAAGTAAGAGTATTTCCTTGATCACACATCTAGATGAAGCTAAGAAGATGTGTTTCAAGTATTCAACACACATAACATTTTATGTCTTAGGTCTTCCATTATCAATATTAAGTGTCCCTTCTCAAATTATCTTTGAACTACCAATATCCCCAAAGGTAACATTACCTTCATTCTTCTTCAAGGTTATAAAATTTGTTTTATCCATTTTCATGTGGCTTAAGCATCCATTATCGATGTACCACTCATCCCTTTTGTTTTGTACGCACAATGTAGCTTGTATAAACATGGTTTTTTTATTTCTTATGTTCCCTTGGTTCATGATTTTTCTCCGTGACTATTAGGATTTCTTCATTCTTATTTTTCCTGAAACCACTTCAATAGAACATTGATATATGTCCATAATTGTTGCAATAATAACATATAATTTTATAATCCAATAAAGGATAAAATGAGTTGTGAATTCCTCTTGAGAATCCATAAGTATCTCTATTGTTGTTCCTCATTTAACTGCTTCTTACATTTATTCTATAGTCTATAGTTTTATGACCAAACCCATTGCAAGAGTAACAATAGCCAAAAAAATGGTTTACGATACCTAATTGTATGATTCCATATTGGTGGAGATATCTCTTTGATCTTGTCTTTGTGAGGAGGATATGTCTTCTATGGAACATCATGTTCTTATTTCATGTTGTCTTCAACATTGGTAGGGTTCTTGAGTATATGAACAAAACTATCTCATATTCTAGATAGTTGCATACATCTTCCTTTTCTTTTAACTGAGTTGTCAAAGCTTCTTCAATTATCTTATCCTCTTCAACTTGATGTTTTAAATTGATTATGATTTTTCTAGTTTATCATACATCTCTTTTGTATAGTGTAATTTATTTATGTAATTCTTCAATTGTTCTTTCTACAACCATCTATTTTTTCTCAATCTATCTATTTCAGCCAAAGATCATATGAGTTCTTGTTCCAAATTTACTTCCCCATCAATTTTTGGATTGTCCTTTTATTATAAACTTGAAGTTTTATTTTCCAAAACAACAATCTCATTTTCTGGGGCCATGAGAAACTCTTTCATTTTACTGTCTCTATCATCAGAAGAGCCATCGTCTTCATTTGCATATAGATTATTCTTTTGTTTGTTGAACTTTATTCACTTTATAGTCCTTGTATTCCTATAAACTTTGAATCTCGAGTCTTGTTATTAACTATTTATATTATTTGCATAAGGAAATTTAGTATAAAAGTTTTCAACTTCTCCACAATCAAAACATTTAAAAGGAAGCTTACCTTTGCATTTGTTTGATCCTCTCTTGATATTTTTGACAAATTTATTTTCTGCATCTCATTCATTGTCTAAGTTGTCATTTGATTTGTATTCTTGCTTGTTTTTATTCTTTAATTCCTTGAAGGATGCTTATTTTCTTGATTAGTTTTCTTCGTTGTATTTCTCAATCCTCATTTCATATGTAGTAAGAATTCCATGTAGTTCATCCATTTTGAGATCATCTAGATTCTTCATTTTCTTAATGACATATATCTTGGAATCAAATATTCAAGGAAGTGATCTAAAACCTTTTTGCACAATGATTTCCTCATTAACATTTTCACCCAATCTGTTGATTGTGTTGAAAATTTCATCAACACAAAGGAATAAAAATACAATATTTTCTTCTTCTTTCATTTTAAGCCTTCTCAAATTGTCCTTGATGGGCCTGCAATTTTTCCTTTTTAACCTTGTCATCCCATTAATATATATTATGTATCTTGTACCACATATATTTTTCTGATTTGTAATGCATGACCTTGGAAAATTTGGATTTCGCCAAGCCACACAAAATTGCATTCATGGATTTAGTATTATTTTCATCTATCTTATTTCCAACTGCATCTACAAGTGAAGTTGTTGGACCTATATAACTAGTCTTAACTGTATCCCAAATTTCAAACCTTATAGCCATCAAATACATTATCATTCTTATGCTCCAGAATGAATAAATTGACCCATCAAATAAAGTATTTATGTTTGTGGAGAACCCTTATTGTCTATCCATGAGTGAGCATTGATCTTCCTTCTAATGGTTAAATTGTTCATGAAGGAACCTACTCTAATACCAATTGTTGGATTTATGGTTATATTGAGAGGGGGTGAATCATAATAATGTAATTTTTCTTTCTTTAATCATTCATCAAATTGTTAAACTTTTATTGTCATTGATGTCAAAGGATGAATATTTTTGAACCTTTGTGTTATCATCAACAAGTCTATTGTAGGTTTGATGTCAAAATATAAACCATCAAGTTTAATGAAGAAATAAGATTAGAATGATGTCAAACATATGAGATGGATAACTTGAGGCAAGAATAAATCCATCAAGAAAAGGCTCTTTATGTACAAAGTCGTTGTGAAGAAATACATAGAGAAGAACTTGAAGGTGTATAAATCTAGTTTGAAGAAATACATAGAGAATAACGTGAAGATATATAAATCAAGTTTGAAGAAATACATGAGAATAAATGTGGAAGGTCAGGAAATACACAAATCCCACCCAAGAATGGGACATATGTGCACAAATATCACTAAGTCAATGGACGTTAGTGTGTAAAATCCTACAAGTTGAATTACCAAAGGATACATGTCGACGCGGAGCAAATATGATGGTTAGCATGACCAAGAAGTAATAAAGTTTGGGAGTCATTGGTTAAAAGGAGTCCCAACTTGTTGACACATCTCTTGAACTAGAAAGAGTATAAATAAGAAAGAGATGGAAGCATTGAAGTAAACTTGGAGTTTGAACTTGAAGAAGATAATATGTTGGAGAAATATTATAATTTAGCAATGTTGGTGTGGGTTCTCCTTCCCCATCTTCCTCTGCATTGTTGGAATGACGAGGCCCTTCAAGACATCGAAAATACCCTTGGTAAATACATTGACAAGGAAAAGCCAAAGGGGCCATTATTCTCATGCGCAAGAATATGCATGGAAGTCGATTTAGAGAAAGGCTTGCTAGAAGAAGTGAATTTGTTCATGGATGGATGGGAATATCTACAGAAGGTCGATTATGAGAAGCTACCATTCAAGTGCAGAAAGTGCCATGAATATGGGCACTTTGTCAAAATCTTCCCTAGAGAAGCAATAGATGGCCTTGGGAAAAGTCAGTAAGAAGGATGGCAACAGGTGAAAAGAGGAAAGAAGGCACTGAATAACTCTCCCAATGAACATAATGATTACCAACTAGAAAAAACTGAGCACGTTACTATCGCCAAGGAAATGGACATCAGCAATCCATACACAGCTCTTCATATATAAGAGGGAGAAATCCCCACAATAGATATCACTCCTAAGGGTGAAGAAATAGAAGAAGGTGGGGATCCAAAATCAAGCGTGCTTCCAAATGCCAACAATGATGGGTCAGAGAAAGCTCTCGCGGGATCTTCCTCCCCAGGTGGATCCTGGGTAGCAATGGTAAAAAAAGAAGACCAAATCTGAGGGTAGATTCCCTGGACCAATCCTCTTTGCAAGGATCACAAGAAATTCCAGATCAAGGTCCACTGCCATCCACAAGGGGAATAAAAACACGCAGGCACCATAAGGAGCAGGAACCAGAAATAGAACTAGAGCTCGGGAAGCAGATGAGTATTGAGGAAACTAAGCTTCTTCAAAACACCAGAAAGTGCCGTAGGATCAAGAGCAGATAGCAAGTCTCAAACAGGACCTCAAATGTCAAAGAAATAATGATATTTGTCTCTTGGAATTGCTGATGTTTGGGAAGCTCAAGCAAAGTGGAAGATACTAAAAACATGATCAGATCTGAGAAACCTGACATTCTGATGATCCAAGAGACAAAAATGGTCGAAGAAGGGGTAATTGACCTATCTCGACTTCATTGGCTAAATTACAAGGGAAATCCATAAGATCCAAAGGAGCTTCAGGAGGAACACCACCTTTTATAATTCAGAAAAATATGCAATGAAATTAGTAAAGGAATCCAATCATTGGATCCTCACCGAGTTGCAGTACAGACAAAAACTACAGTCAGCTTTTTTTATAATACATATGGGCCAATGCATTACAGGGATAAGCTGATCTTTTGGGAAAATATCAATTTGTTGAGCAAGATCTTGCAAGGAAAAGATACTATTCTTGATGGGGACTTCAACGCCAACAAATCCCAAGTAGAGAAGAGGGGAGGCTCGATCGTCAGAGACCCCTTTGGAAAAAAAATGGAATATTTGATGGTAGATCTGGATCTTTTGGATCCCCCTCTCAAGAATGGGAAATTTACCTGGAGCAACAAAATAATGGTCCCTAGTCATATTGCTGCAAGACTTGATAGGTTTTTTTACAGCTCCTCCTTTCTTCAAAGGGATGTGATCCCTACTTCCCTAGTCCTCCCTTCATCAACCTTCGATCATAAGCCTATATTCTTGTCTCTAACTCACTCTGAAAAGTTGGGCCCTATCCCTTTTCGTTTTAACCTTCTTTGGTTGCAGGATCAAAAGGCTATGGAAATCATTCAAGAGGCTTGGAACTCTAAGATATTTGGCTCTCCTAGCTATATATGGGAGTCAAAGTTAAGAGCTACCCGATTTTCTCTAAAACATTGGGCTAAACTTTCTTTCAAAGGGACTTCATTTCAGAAGAAGCAAATTCAAGATGATCTGGTTTCTTTTCAAAAAAGAATGGAAGACAAAGAAGTGACCATGCTCGCTTTAAATCATGAAAAAGATTTGAATTTGAGAATGTTAATTAACAAAAACTACATAGATTTGAATCTAAATATGAAATAGTAAATTTTGAAAAAAAAAGATAATTAAATTATAAATAAATGATAAAAAAATACATATTTGTAATATACATCATTTATTGAAATAAAATATTACATGCTATATTATTTATTAAAATAAAATGAATAAATAAAAATATAAAACATTGTGAAAAATAAATATTATAATATAGTGAATTTATTTTTTCATTTTTTAAAATAATATTAACAAATAAAAAGAAAAAATAGAAGTTAACTATATTCAAACTATAAAAATACTGAAATGGAAATAATATTTGTAACATACAATTTGTAATATACATTTATTGAAATAAAAATGACATGAAAAAATAAATATTTCATCTTATAGTATATTGAATTGAAATATTCTTTGTTATTTTAAAATAAAACAATATAAATAATTGAATCACAAATAATAAAAATAAAAACGAATTATATTCAAACTATAAAAATTGAAATATACATAAATTTTTAACATACATAAATTTTTAATATACATAAATTGTATTCAATTAAAAATATTAACATTGTTTTTCAAATATAAGTTATTATTTTAAATAAATTATTATAATTTTAAATTTCAGCCAATATCAAATACAAAGTGTCACATAAATAACTATGTCGTGTTCAATTATTGTACACAACATAGCACATCATGACATAACAAAAACACTATATAACATAACACAACACAACATAACCAAAACACAACTAAATTATATATATATTTTTATATTTATTAAATTATTAGTTTTGTATTTTTATATTGTATGGAATTTTAAAATCTGATATTTATAATAGAAATGGTTTTATATAAAATAATTTAATATTAAAATGTTGTGAAAAAATAAGTGAATATTGAAATGTTGTAAAATAATGTATATAAGAAATTTGTTGTAATTGTAATTGTAATGTTTATAAAATAAATAAAAAATATTAAATTGTTGTGAATGAAATGTATATAAAAAATATTGCAAACTATGAAATTACATTGATGTTTATAATTGTTATTTTTTATTTAAATAATTAAAAAAACCATAAATTATTAAAAAATGTTGCAAATGTAATGTATGTAATGTTGTGAAAAAAAATGATGAAAATAAAATGTTTATAAACTAAATGAAATATTGCGAAGGTGGTAAGAAAAATGTAGATATAAAAAAAAAAACAAATTAAATTAGCTTCAAACTCTAAAGACCAAAAAAATAAAAATAAAAATAGTTATTTACAACATATATTTATTGAAATAAAATATATCATAAACATGGTAAATCAATTATATTATAATGAAATTATTCAATTGTCTCAATTATTTGGTAAATATTATAATGAAACTATTCAAGTGTGTCAAATTTGACACTAGTTTTAAAATATTTAATAGATTTTTTGGTATTTTTTTGAATTCATAAAAGTATTTAAATTATAAAAATATAAATAAAAAATACATATTTGTAAATATATTAATTTAAATGAAACTATTCTTAATTGATAAATATTATAATGAAACTATTGAAGTGTATCAAATTTGACACTAGTTTTAAAAGATTTAATAGATTTTATGGTAATCTTTAGAATTTATAAAATTATTTAAATTATAAAAATATAAATAAAAAATACATATATATAAATATACTAATTTAAATTTTGTCCTTTTTAATAATATAAATTCAAATAAAAAAGTTATTTATATTTAAATTGTAAAAATTATAAAACATATGTAAATTTGTAACATGCATCATTTACTTAAGATTTTAACATTGTGGAAAAAGTAATCTTATGGAATTTTTTAAATAGTTAATTATTGAAATAAAAATATAATATCATAAAAAATAAATTATTTCATTTAAGAGTATATTGAATTTAAATTTTTTTATATTAAATAAACATATCATTAATAATTGAAATAAATAAAAACAAAATAAATAAATAAAAAACTTCTTATATTCAAATTATAAAAATAGAAATAAAAAAATATATGCATATATTCCTCCAACACTTTCGATACCTCCTTCACTGTGGAAGCTTTTCTCGGCAATCTCTACAAGTCATCTAGAGACTGAAACTGGATCTAGAGACTGAAACATCTAGAGAATGAAACTGGATCTTGTAAGTGAATAATTGTTGCATGTCCTCAACTCTCATCGCTCATCATTGTATCCTGTAGTAGCACGAGTCACGGATCCAGTCGCAACTGCATCGTTCAATGTACGTCGTGATTTACAGCCACAGGTGATTCATGGCTGAGTCTTGGTACTCGGGACTTGATTCTTGAGTTGGAGCTGGAGTATTATTCGACAATGATCTAAAGCTCTTTCCTCTGATAGGTTCCTGGGATAGTCTGTGATCTAAAAGAAAAATCTTAATTTATTATTCGGCAACGGAGTTCTCTCTGTGATCTGAAGCTTTGCTCTCCGATCTCAATAAGTCATCTTTGTTGGCTATCGAAAGTTCTGATCTAAAGGGTTTGGATCTCTCCAAATTTATGAGTGGAGTATCGAACGTGAAGTTCTCTCTGTGGCGATCTGAAGCTAGGTTGCCGATATGAAACTAGGTTGGCGATCTAAGAATATTCGGTGATATGAAGCTAGGTTGGTGAGCTCTGCGATCTGAAGCTACGTTGGTGATCTGAGAATATTTTGTGATCTGAAGCTAGGTTGGCAAGCTCTGCCATCTCAGCAAGGATACATTTGAAGCTTCTGAAGATCTCAGCAATTCATCTTTGTTGTCGATCTAAAGTTCTGCTATCTATCTATTTGAAGCTCTTTCATGTGATAGGTGCCTGGGATAGTGAAGCTCTGCTGCAATCTAAAATCAAATTATTCGGCAATGGAGTTCTCTCTGTGATCTGAATCTTTTCTCTGTGATCTCAACAAGTCATGTTTGTTGGCGATCTGAAGTTCTATGGTCTATCTTTGTGATATGAAGTGTTTGGATATCTACAAATTTTACTACTCGAGAATAAAATGGAGGCAATGGAGATTAGATTAGAGGTAATAGAAAAACAATGCCAAGATAAAAACCAAATGTCCCAACAAGGAGATGCGGAAACCTTAGAAAGTCTTAAAATGAAGGACATGATTAAAGAACTAGAAGCATAAGTTAATAACAATCTCAACCTAAATAGTGTGGCAGGTAACTTAGACATCAAACCCATTAAAGATGATCCGAAAACAAGATCTTTGCTACTCTACAACGTTAACATGAATTGCATAAAGAGCATGAATGAAGCTCACAAATCCATAAGAAGAGAACCAAACAGCATAGACAATATGCACATAAAGACAATCGAGTTGATAACGGAGTTCGTCCAGAATGGACTACGTCTCCGGGCATGCTTCTCAATAGGAGGGTCGATCTATAATCTCAGCATGAAGGAAAAATACATGGCAATGATACAATGATACCTTGGCGACAATGGTCAGGAAGAGAACCGCTACCCAAAACACAACAAGACTGCTTCCAACAACTCCGAAGCCTGAAGACGGTGTAAAACGAGTATAAACACTCGTACCTTTCTCCTGCAGAGCTACGCAATCTCCCTTCTCTCCTTTAGCTACAAAGTCTCCACTCCAAAGCATGCCTAGCAAAATGGAGAATAAGAGGGTTTATATAGCTTGAGAAGACCCCCTTCACATGTTTCTCATGAATTCTTAGTTACAACAAATTTGCCTAATTGGGCATATGGTTGAAAACCTCCAAGTTTGTTTTGGTTTCTTGTGTTTAAGTCATATAGTTAGTAAGTTGTGGAACTATACTAACCATAGATATAAACATAGCATTTTTTTGTTTAAACCCAAACAAATAAACTTTTGTTTATAACCCACTTTAACGCCATAAACAAAGTTTTTTTAAAAAGCGCATGTTAAAAGAGTGGGCGCGTCCCACGTGGTGGTTGTGTGAATGGGAGGAGGGGAGAGATGGTTGTAACCACCCTCCATTTGAATCATGTGGCTCGTAGATGGTCCATTCGGTGCATACCACGTGACCCCCATGCTGGCACCTCCGTTTTGAGCTCCCGGTTGTGGCTATGTGGTAGGACCAGGGGTCGGGGCTAGCCCTGGCCCCTTTTCGCACCCATATGAAACATTATTCAAGTTTAAGTAAAAGAACCTAACCACACATACAAAGAACCCCATGTAGCCCGAGTGGTGAAGGCGCTCAGCATTCTCGCAGAGGTCATCAGGTCGAACCCCGCGAAGGCCATAATTTTGTATTAGCTTTATTTGGCCAATCTCGTGCTACCACATGGCGGCCTGGGATTGGTCCACCTCATGCCCATTCGGCGTCCACCGCCAAGTCATTATCGTACTGCCACGTGTTCAACCTCCATTGGTCCGTACATACATGCCATGTCACCTCATCCGTACTGTACGAATGCCATGTGTCATCCTCTGAGTGGTGCCATGTGTCGTCCTTTGGTTGGTCCATACACATGCCATGTCATCTTGTCCATACCATATGGATGCCATGTGTCACCCTGTCAGTGGTGCCACGTGGCACCTCTTTTTGCCAATTTTGCCTGTTGACCTCATAGAACAGAATGCGATAAATTTCTCATACGGAGTCCATTTGAGGTGAAATGAATGTCGTTGGAATCATCTTGACGAGTCCTTTGATCTGGCGCTAGTTTTACTGAGATTGGAGGACTTTGAAAATTTGGTCTTCCTAGATCCTCCTAGATCATTCCTCCCCACTGAGAAGCTTTTGGCCTCCAAAAGCCTTTACTAATCAACAGATAGGTGAGGGAATTGCTCCCTCACTTTCTCCTTCTCGATCCACTTGGCTTTTCTTGGATGAGTGCCTCGGATGCCCACTCGAAGATAATCAACATCACCTCTGCGAGAAGTCCTTGTCCTTTTGTCTAAGATGACATCTTCCTTTAGCTCATCCATGTACTCAGGAGCAAATTCATCAACTGATGGCAATGAGACATTCTCCCTTTTATCCATGATCATGGGA
>LPNX010255643.1:110864-127391 GCA_001517045.1 Pseudotsuga menziesii
ACGTTCTTAGCTGCGATAGTCATCATCCTTCTTCTCTATGTTGATGATATTATTCTTCTGGAAAGGGATCCATCCGATCTTGATAAGCAACTAGAACTTCTTAAGGATTTCTGCTCTACCATGGGTATAGCTGGAAAAACTGACAAAACAAAAGTTATGATTATCAAATCCAGGAAGGACACTTACACTAATTTTGTGTATGACAATAACAACTTGGAGGAAGTGTCTTCTTACAAATACCTAGGAAATGATATTCATCACAAGCTCAACTGGAACTATAGCATTGATAAAAAGAATTAATGGAGGGTGGAAAGCTTATTTTGGTCTTGAAAATAATTGTAAAGCAACAAACCTTGTGATGTGGGATAAAATGAAGCTCCTCTTTGAAACTTTAGCCACTCCTGTTATCTTGTATGATTGTGAGGTTTGGGGTTGAAGAATCTCTAGAAAATCCTGGAGGAAGATTGAGCAAATCCAGAAGCGTTTTATAATGTATAACCTCAAAATTAAAATCAATACACCTTATCCTATTCTCCTTATGGAAGTGGGTCTTCCCTCTATTGAGAGCCTAGCTATGACTAGGCTCCTGTTGTACAAACATAAAATCAATAACATGGGAGACCATAGACTTCCAAATCTAGCTTTTAATTCCAGCCAAAACCACTGAAGGCTCAAGCAATGTTGGTATAAAGATACCAGGGCCTGATTAAACCACAGGGAGATCGACAAAAATGTTGCATTGCAAAATATTAATAACATTAAAAATATTATTACTTCTAAGTTTAAAGAGAAGTTGTGGTGTCAAAGATATTTAGAGGCTAAAAGAAAATTAAGATATTATAAGGAGGTCATCAACCTTACTATGGAAGATCAAAAGTATCTCTATGTTTTAACCAATTCATAGAAAAAAATTAATATAGCTAAGATAAGAACAAACTCTCATGAGCTCCATAGTGATACAGGTCATTGGAAAGTTCCTAAAACACCATGGGTGGAAAGGATCTATCGTCTCTGTGAGAATAGGAACATTGAAGATGAAAACCACTTCCTCTTAGAGTGCCCTGCATACACCCACATTAGATCTCAGTTTCCTAATCTTTGTTGCAATACTGACCATCCTAGCCTTTTAACTTGTCAAAATTATAGTGAGCTTGAATGATATGTATATAAAAAATATTGCAAGCTATGAAATTACATTATTGTTTATAATTATTATTTTGTATTTATATAATTAAATAAACCACACATTATTAAAAAATGTTGCAATATAATGTATGTAATTTGAAAAATATGTATAAAAATGATGAAAATAAAATGTTTATAAAATAAATGAAATTGTAATATTGTAAAAATAATGTATTAAAAAAAACGGAATTATATTCAAATTATAAAGACAAAATAAAAATAAAAATAGTTGTTATTTTTTTTTAACAGAAACTGTGAAAATTTGATTGATTAAAAAGGTTGTAGCCCATCTAAGCTTACAAAGGAAGAGATCAGAAAAAGAAGGCTGATAACCTCTAACAGTGTTGTCAGCCTTCTTATGAATACTTTTAGAGGAGTGTCCCAAATGCTTCTAGGGATTTTCCAAGAAAACGATTGCTTGCAAAAGTAAACTCTCATGAATTGTGAGCAGAGTAGGATACAAAAACAAAACATTAATTAGATGGGGAGGTGAAATGCCCCTTAATGAAAGGGTCCAATCACTTCTGGGAGCTCGAGCTAATATTTGAGGCTGCTTCCTTTTCTCTACGTTCTTTGTTTGTCTTTCGCCCTCTGGTGAGGGGAGGAGAAGGGGTTGAGAAGTCTTCAGAATCAGAGGTTCCTTCTGACCCAGAGGAAGGGACTAAGGATGCCAATCCTGCATGGGATGAAGTCTCGTGGTCCAAAGCATTAGGGTCTTTCTTAGAGCCTGAAGAAGTAGGTTTTGGAGAAGCTTGTTCAACTGTCTCCAAGGAGCCAGGGGAGCTTGGGGGATCACCCTGCTCTGGAACATCCACATCTTTAGTTTCTTGTGCTTTGGCTTCCTAGAGATCTTTAAAGTTGTTTTTGTTTTCCAGCCATGGATATTTTGTGAGGGGAGAAGGATTTTGAGCAGTCCTTGTGCTAAGAGGCTTGAGGATCCATTTGCCGAGGAGGACGATGATGATTAGTGACCATCTAGAACTCTGCATCTTTGGGAGCAAAGGGATTTGCTGGTTTTTGTGATTCTTCAGGCTTGGGGCAGCTTTTGGAGAAATGGCCATATACATGACAAAATTTGCATTTGAACGGAATCTGCTCATAATCTAATTCTTCGATGTGGCTACATTCTCCTAATGTGAGTTTTAGGGCCTTTGAAAGCCCTTTTTCTAGATTTACCTCTACGCATATGCGGGAACATCTGAACTGGCTCCCTTTTGGTTCTGCACTATCTAGATAGCATCCTAGCTTATTACCATGTCCACCAGAATGTTTTTCCCCTAAAGATGAAGTGGGAGGTTAGGAAGTCTTACCTAGACTGGAGCGGCAGTGATCTCTGCTTCTGGGTTAAACCCCAGGGTCCATGGGGCTAAGAACAACACTCTCGAGCCCATGAAGAAGGGACCCGAATGAAAGACTATATCTCTTTCTTCTTTATTCTAAAATAGGAAAACAAAAAAGCCCCTTCCAACTACAAAGAGAGATGCCTATCCTTGCAGATTAGGGTTCCAATGTTCTATGATCCAGAGCTCCACCGCCTTAGGGCTGGGCCACAACCCTGTAAACTTGCGGATGAAGGCTTTCTCTGAGAGGATGAGCGCTTTTTGGCATGGATCCGTAAGAGAGAGCTCCAAAGAAGGGATCTTGTCCATCTTTTTCATGAACTTGGAGGGAGAGTGAGAGGTTTCCTAATGAACGACAATTTGAACAAGGGTCTTGAAGGCCTCGAGCTAGTCATGAGAGCCCATAGCATAGAAACCAGAGAGCCATGGGGAGAGAGCAACAACCAAGAAAAACCCCAAAATGAAATGACGTAGCAATAAAAATATCCAACAGGAGAAAACGTTGAGATCCATCCTGAACGCCTTCAGCTTAAGGATCTGTGCAGCAAGGGAGGAGCCCTTCCAGTTGCAAAGAGAGATACCTGTCCTTGCAGAATAGGGTTTCAATGTTCTACGATCCAGAGCTCCATCACCTTAGGGCTGGGCCACAACCCTGTAAACTTGTCGATGAGAGCTTTCTCTAAGAGGATGAGCATTTTCTGGCATGGATCCATAGGAAAGAGCTCTAGAGAAGGGATCTCGACCATATTTTTCACAAACTTGGAGGGAGAGTGAGAGGTTTCCTGAGGAACGACAGCATGAACAAGGGCCTTGAAGGCCTCGAGCTGGTCATGAGAGCCCATAACCTGGAAATGAGAGAGCCACGAGGAGAGAGCAACAGCCAAGAAAAACCCCACGATGAAACGACGCAGCAATAAAAATCTTCAACGAGATCAAGAGTTGAGATCCAACCTAAATGCCTTCGGCTTGAGGGTCTGTGCAGCAAGGGAGGCGATGGCTAGGGAAACCCTAGCCACGATTCAGAGAGAGCCACTCGGCCATCGCGATAAGATAAAATAAAAATAGTTGTTTTTATTTTTTTATTTTTTTTTAACAAAAACGGTTATGTTATTAATATGATCTCAGTAGAGAAACTGCTTATAAGGAACCAGATACTCCCATTAGCCAGAATTCTCACCTCCCTTCAGGCGGTTAGCCAATTCTAGGAAGGGATATCCTTGCTTACAATCAAGTTTACAATAAGCTCATTGAGACCTACAACCATAGATTTATTGGCTGCTAGGTCCACTAGCACATTGAGCTCCCTAAGAATATGATAAAATTTAATACTCCTGAACAACTTGGCCTTGGACCTTATTCTGTTTATCAACCTTACATTTCGTTCATTATTTCCTTTACATCCACCATTCAATGCTTGGATGAGTAACCTAGAATCTCCAAATACCAATACCTCGTCCACTCCATTCTTCCGCAATAGCTTAAGGCCTTACCAAAGCCCATAAGCCTCTGCCATATTATTGGAATCATATCCAATGTTCCAGTAGTATTATGTCTCAACTTTCCTCCCAGGTTTATGACAACTCCTCCACCTCCCGCTTTCCCCGAATTTCCCTTAGAAGCCCCATCAAAAAATAATTTAAAAATCTTCCTTTCACGAAGCCAATTCTCAAACTAAGAATTGTCCATCCGGACCTCCCAATCTTCCAATTTTTTGACGTTAATGCTATTTCCAGCCAGAACGTTGAGTTTTTGCATCCACTTCTTTTCTCCGACTGTCAGTTCTTCTTTATTATTTGGGATTTTTGCTATACTTACTACCTCACCTAGTAAGGTATTAATGTTGGCTACAACCTTCCATGCTGGCTGGCTTTTATTCTGGAATACTCTTTGGTTTCTTTCTATCCAAATGCACCAGCATACCATTTTTGGTAGTTTTAGCCAGCATGCTATTACTCCTTTTTTGTGCTCCAGCTCTCCTTTATACATTTTCTTCCAATTAAGAAAGCAGTCCTGGATATTTTATGGCCATTGGATCCCTTTTCCCCCACACTCCATTACTTCCTCCCATACAGCGTTGGTGTAAGGACACCTCAGGAATAGATGGTTGATATTTTCAATTGCCTCAGCGCAGAGAGGGCATCTGAATGGCCCCATTATCCATTTTTTCTCCAAGTTCTCACCTGTTAATACTTTCCTATGCATCAACGTCCAATTAAACATCTCAATTTTGGGCAAAGTTTTACAATTCCACAGGTAATTCCAGATTGCTGGGTTTATGGGCATGTTGTAATTCTTTGCCAGGCTTTGGTAGCCCTCTGCCGCTGTGTAGCTGCCACTTTCTCTTCCCCATCCGCGTCTATCCTTCTTGGTCTTCACTACAGGAGCTAATCCAGCCAAGTGATTGAGTAACAGTTTTTTTTCAAGCATTAATTCTTCAGGGCAGTTTGGTAATACCCATCCTGTCCACTGATTGGGGTATTCCAGCTCCCATTCCGATATATCCCATAATGTTTGATAGCCCAGCACACTCATCCAATTGTGCAGGCGAGGAAGATTGGGCGGTGGCTTTCCCTGGATCACGTCCTGCCATAGACTGATCATTTTTCCATTGCCGGGTATCCAGAACAGATTCTCAATGAACTGAGGCAGTGATTTTTTGCAGAGATTGAAGATCGACGTTCCTTTCTTTTTCACGCTGTCCCCTTCCAGACATCGGAGTCTCGTCCCAGGGAAATATTTTTTTTTGATCACATGGTTGCACCAAGATGGTTTTGGAGCTATCACATTCCATAGCAATTTGGCCCCCATGGCCTGATTTTGGATTCTAAGATCTCTGATTTCTAGCCCACCCTGTTGTTTGGGTAATTTGATTATTCTCTAGCTTACCAGGGAAAATTTTTTGCCTCCATCATTATTCCCACCTTTCCAAAGGCATGATCTTACCAAGCTTTCAATCTGATTTATGACTTTTATAGGTGCAAGGAGGGAGCATTGGTAGAGCAGGAATTTGTTCAGGACAGCTTTTATTAATACTACCCTCCCGGCTAGATTTAACCAAGCGGTCCCCCATCTGGTGAATTTTTTCTTGATTTTGTCCACTATAGGGCTCCAGGCTGAGCTTATAGTTTTGAGCTTGAAGATAGGGACCCCTAGGTAAGTGAAGGAATCCTAGCTAACGACTCCGACCATGTTTAGAGCCCGGGAGATAGTTACCATTTCCCTAGGATTTATATTCCATCCAAATATCTGGCTCTTGCTAAGATTTATTTTGCTTCCGGAGGCTTGGCAATAACGATTCAGTTCCAGCTTGAATCGGCAGGCTATAATCGAACTAGCTCCTCCTAGCAAGATTGTGTCGTCCGCGAATTGTGCATGGCTGATATCCTTAGTCTCTCTAGCCATCCTTATGCCCATTAGATCTTGATCTTGCCTGGCATGTTCTAGCTGAAAACTTAGTACTGCTGCTTGGATAGCATAGAGTAGAGGAGAGAGCGGGCATCCTTGCCTCAGACCTCTCGAAGCTTGGAAGAAAGGGGCAGCTCTTCCATTGACGAGCGGAGCTATCCATGGCTTGCTGATACAGGCCTTGACCCAAGCTACAAATTCAAAGGCGAAACTGAACCTTAGCATTACTTGAAAAAGGAATGGGCCCGCTAACTCTGTCAAAAGCGTTAGCTAAATCTAGCTTTACCACCATTCCTTTATCTCCATTCTTGAGACTTGAGTGAATTGCCTCTTGTACTAGAATGATACTGTCCCATATCTTCCTTCCTTTAATGAACTCGCCTTGATTCTTCGGGATAATGAAAGGCGGGATATGTTTTAACCTGGTGGCCATAATTTTTGTAATAATTTTGTATCCAATGTTACACATGGATATTGGTCGGAACCTATCAAAGGTTTTTGCTTCCTTCTCTTTGGGGATGAGAGCCAAAAATGCCAAGTTCGTGCTGCCCCCGATATTGCCGCATCTCTAAGATTTACAGACCATTTTGAGTAAATCTTTTTTTATGATCTCCCAGCAAATTTTGACAAAGTTGACGTTGAACCCATCTGGGCCTGGGGCTCTGTCTTCCTCCATACTGTCGATTGCCTTCTTAACTTCATCCATCGTGATTATCTCATTTAGATTTTTATTGTCTTTATTTGTGACCATGTTGGGAATGAGACTCATAAGCTCGGCGTCTATTGGAATTGGTTGGTCTTTGAACAGTTCATTAAAATGCCTGGACGCTTCAGCTTTTATTTCTTCAAATTTGCTGATTACTTTGTCATGAGTTTGGATCTCATTCACACTGTTATGGTTTTTCCTGGCCTCTGCATGTTTGTGGAAAAACCCAGTATTCTTATCACCTTCAATGAGCCATTTGCATCTAGATTTTTGTCTCCACCACTCAGATTCAAGTCTGCAGGCAGCGTGAAGGTCCAATTGAAGCTTGTTAACAACATACATTTATTGAAATAAAATATATCATCAAAGTATTTGGTAAATCAATTATATTATAATGAAACTATTGAATTGTGTCAATTATTTGGTAAATATTATAATGAAACTATTCATTTGTGTCGAGTTTGACACCAATTTCAAAAGTTTTAATATTTTGTGGATAATCTTTTGAATTTACAAAATTTATTTAAATTATAAAAATATAAATAAAAAACACATTATAAATATACTCAATTTAAAATTTGTCATTTCTAATAATATAAAATCAAAAAAAAAGTTATTTATATTTAAATGGTAAAAAATATAAAAGATACGTAAGTTTGTAACATGCATCATTTACTCAAATAAGATATAACACTATAGAAAAAAAATCTTATAATATCTTTATTTCTTTTTAAAGTTAATTATTGAAATAAAAAAATAATATCATAAAAAATAAATGATTTTATGTAAAAGTATATTAAATTTAAATAATTTTTTATATTAAATAAAAACATAATAAATAATTGATATAATTAAAAATAAAAATAAAAATAACTTATTATATTTAAATTAAAAAAATATACATATCTACTTAATATATATTTAAGACATGAAAAACAAAAATATAATAAATAATTAGTATAATTAAAAATAAAAATAAAAATAAAAAATACATATTTACTTAACATACATATATATATATTTAAGACATAAAATAAAGTATTAAATTTGATAAATTGTATTTCATTAAAAATAATATTTTTATTTCTTCATATATAATTTGTTCTAAATTTATTTTAAGACATTGGTAAATTTTGAAAAAAATAATAATTTAATTAAAAGCAAATGATAAAAAAAATACATGACAGACATCATTTATTGAAATAAAATATTATATAATATATTATTTTTATTAAAATAAAATATAAAAAATTGTGAAAAATAAAATATTATAATTTAGTGAATTTAATTTTTCATTTTTTCTAAATAACATAAAATTAAAATTAAAAGCTAACTATATTCAAACTATAAAAATAATGTGATGGAAATAATATTTGTAACATACATTTGTCTATAGCATACAATTGTATGATACAAACTAAAATATGGCATGGCATGAAAAAATAAATACTTCATCTTATAGTATATTAAATTTACATATTTTTGTTATTTTTGTTATTTTAAAAAGAAACATTATAAATAATTGAATCACATAAAATAAAAATAATATTTTTGTTTCTTCAAATATAATTTGTTATAAATTTATTTTAAGATATTGGTAAATTTTGAAAAAAATAATAATTTAATTAGAAGCAAATGATAAAAAATAATATATGTTTGTAATAGACATTATTTATTGAAAGAAAATATTACATACTATATTATTTTTATTAAAATAAAATCAATAAATAAAAATATAAAACATTGTGAAAAATAAAATATTATAATATAGAGAATTTAATTTTTTATTTTTTTAAATAATATTAATAAATAAAAATAAAATTAAAAGCTAACTATATTCAAACTATAAAAATACTGAGATGGAAATAATATTTGTAACATAGATTTCTCTATAACATACAATTTGTAAGATACGAAATAAACTATGACATGAAAAAATAAATACTTCATAGTATATTAAATTTAAATATTTTTATTATTTTAAAAAGAAACATTATAAATAATTCAAGCACATAAAATAAAAATAATATTTTTGTTTCTTCAAATATAATTTGTTATAAATTTATTTCAAGATAGTGGTAAAATTTTTAAAAAAATAATAATTTATTTACAAGCAAATGATAAAAAAATACATGTTTGTAATAGACATCATTTATTCAAATAAAATATTACATGCTATATTATTTTTATTGAAATAAAATGAATAAATAAAAATATAAAACATTGTGAAAAATAAAATATTATAATATAGTTAATTTAATTTTTCATCCTTTTTAAATAACATTAATAAATAAAAATAAAATTAAAAGCTAATTATATTCAAACTATAAAACATTGAGATGAAAATAATATTTGTAACATACATGTGTCTATAACATAGAATTTGTAAGATACAAAATAAAATATGACATGAAAAAATAAATACTTCATCTTATAGTATATTAAATTTAAATATTTTTGTTATTTTAAAAAGAAACGTTATAAATAATTGAATCACATAAAATAAAAATAATATTTTTGTTTCTTCGAAAATAATTTGTTATATATTTATTTTAAGATATTGATAAATTTTGAAAAACATTATAATTTAATTAGAAGCAAATGATAATAAAAAAAAATACATGACATTATTTATTGAAATAAAATATTACGTGCGATATTATTTTTATTAAATAAAATGAATAAATAAAAACATAAAACATTGTGAAAAATAAAATATGATAATATAGTGAATTTAATTTTACATTTTTCTAAATAATATTAAGAAATAAAAATAAAATTAAAAGCTAACTATATTCAAACTATAAAAATAAAAATATTGAGATAGAAATAATATTTGTAACATACATTGATCTATAACATACAATTTGTAACATACAAAATTAAATATAACATGGAAAAATAAATAATTAAACTTATAATATATTAAATTTAAATATTTTAGTTATTTTAAAAAGAAACATTATAAATAGTTGAATCACATAAAATAAAAATAATATTTTTGTGTTTTTTAAATATAATTTGTTATAAATTTATTTTAAGATATTGGTAAAATTTTGAAAAAAATAATAATTTAATTAAAAGCAAATGATAAAAAAAATACATGTTTGTAATAGACATCATTTATTAAAATAAAATATTACATGCTATATTATTTTTATTAAAATAAAATGAACAAATAAGAATAAAAGTTGTGAGCAGCCCTAAGAGTTAGCTCATTCGGTCGAGTACTCGTAGTTAGGCCTCCCAGCATGTGAGGTCGCGGGATCCATTCTCATCGACTCTCTTGGGGTTAGGCACGCAGAGGCCGCGGGTGTGAGGCCCCTTCGGGTGGGTCCGCCAGAAATTATTCCGTGGATGTAACCCGTCGGTCACGCCGACGCGTGAACCACATTGAAAGAAAAAAAAAAGTTGTGAAAAATAAAATATTATAATATAGTGAATTTAATTTTTCATTTTTTTAAATAAAATTAAAATTAAAATCCAACTATATTCTAACTATAAAAATACTGAGATGGAAATAATATTTATAACATACATTTGTCTATACCATACAATTTATAAAGTACAAAATAAAATATGACATGAAAAAATAAATACTTTATCTTATAGTATATTAAATTTAAATATTTTTGTTATTTTAAAAAGAAACATCATAAATAATTGAATCACATAACATAAAAATAATATTTTTGTTTCTTCAAATATAATTTATTATAAATTTATTTTAAGATATTGGTAAATTTTGAAAAAAATAATAATTTAAATAGAAACAAATGATAATAAAAAAATACATGTTTGTAATAGACATCATTTATTCAAATAAAATATTACATGCTATATTATTTTTATTAAAATAAAATGAATAAATAAAAATATAAAAAGTTGTGAAAAATAAAATATTGTAATATAGTGAATTTATTTTTTTATTTTTTAAAATAACATTAATAAATTAAATTAAAATTAAAAGCTAACTATATTCAAACTATAAATATACTGAGATGGAAATAATATTTGTAACATACATTTGTCTATAACATACAATTTGTAAGATACTAAATAAAATATGACATGAAAAAATAAATACTTCATCTTATAGTATATTAAATTTAAATATTTCTGTTATTTAAAAAAAACATTATAAATAATTGAATCACATAAAATAAAAGTAATGTTTTTTTTTCAAATATAATTCGTTATAAATTTATTTTAAGATTTGGTAGATTTTCAAAAAAATAATAATTTAATTAGAAACAAATGATGAAAAGAAATACATGTTTGTAATACACATCATTTATTCAAATAAAATATTACATGCTATATTATTTTTATTAAAATAAAATGAATAAATAAAAATATAAAAAGTTGTGAAAAAAAAGTATTGTACTATAGTGAATTTAATTTTTCATTTTTTTAAAATAACATTAATAAATTAAATTAAAATTAAAAGCTAACTATATTCAAACTATAAATATACTGAGATGGAAATAATATTTGTAACATACATTTGTCTATAACATACAATTTGTAAGATACTGAATAAAATATGTCATGAAAAAATAAATACTTCATCTTATAGTGTATTAAATTTAAATATTTCTGTTATTTAAAAAAAAACATTATGTTTTTTTTTTAAAATATAATTCGTTATAAATTTATTTTAAGATTTGGTAGATTTTCAAAAAAATAATAATTTAATTAGAAACAAATGATAAAAAAATACATATTTGAAATAGACATCATTAAATAAAATATTACATGCTATATTATTTTTACTAAACTAAAATGAAGAAATAAAAATATAAAACTTTGTGAAAAATAAAATATTTTAGTATAGTGAATTAAATTTTTCATTTTTTTTAAATGACGCTAATAAATCAAAATAAAATTAAAAGCTAACTATATACAAACTATAAAAATATTGAGATGGAAATAATATTTGTAACATACATTTGTCTATAACATACAATTTGTAAAATACGAAATAAAATATGACATGAAAAAATAAATATTTATCTTATAGTATATTAAATTTAAATATTTTTGTTATTTTAAAAAGAAACATTATAAATAATTAAATCACATAAAATAAAAAAACAATATTTTATTTTCTTTAAATATAATTTGTTATAAATTTATTATAAGATATTAGTAAATTTTGAAAAAGATAATAATTTAATTAGAAACAAATGATAAAAAAATACGATAAAAAAATACATGTATGTAATAGACATCATTTATTGAAATAAAATATTACATGTTATATTATTTTTATTAAAATAAAATGAATAAATAAAAATATAAAACATTGTGAAAATAAATATTATAATATAGTGAATTTAATTTTTCATTTTTTTACAATAAGATTAGTATATAAAAATAAAATTAAAAGCTAACTATATTCAAACTATAAAAATACCAAGATGGAAATAGTATTTGTGACATATATTTGTCTATAACATAGAATTTGTAAGATACGAAATAAAATATGACATGAAAAAATAAATACTTCATCATATATTATATTAAATTGAAATATTTTTGTTATTTTAAAAAGAAACATTATAAATAATTGAATCACATATAATAAAAAGAATATTTTTGTTTCTTCAAATGTAAATTGTTATAAATTTATTTTAAAATATTGGTAAATTTTGAAAAAAATAATAATTTAATTAAAAGCAAATGATAAAAAATAATATAGTTCTACTAAAGCTGCGGTAGAGTGAACTGAGCAAGCGTATAAACGTCTAAGCCCACAGTATACATATATGAGCCCGAAGAGATCCAGGAACATCAATACTGATCATGGCATAAACGCGCCTCGATAGGTTTTTCCAAAAAAGTCAATAGATATGACTAATGATACCGGAGGATTTTTTTCGTTATTGATTCTTTTATTTATCTATTCCCACCCAACCAGAGTTGCTCGACCAAAGGGAGAGGGTTTCTAATAAGAAGATGGAGGCGTTACGTCAGGATTGAGAAGAAGGAGGACATGGGAGGAAATCACCAAAATTGGTCATGTGAAACCAGCATCCCACATTCATTATGGATAAAGAGCTTAGTGATAACAAGAGCTTAATACGAGTAATAGTTGTACTTATAGATAAGCAAGAGATGAATTAAAGGAATGTTCTTAACCCAGTATCAGTATCAATTACTGGTCAGCATTTAATGGTAATGTAGCCTAATCGGATTGGATAACACATGTATTATGAGTAGGCTGTTGCGGTTGAAGTAGAGATTCAATATAGTGCAGAACTATAGGGACCAGAACTCCATTCCTGCGGCTTATGTATCCGCAAGAGTGGGTATCCACTCCCATCCGTTGGTTCTCGTTTCGCCCGACCCCCCGCGCGCCGAGGGTGAAGGAGCGAACTATCAACTAAAAGGAAAGGATGCTCAATAGCCCCTGGGGTGGGCTTGGAAGTAGCTCAGGGAGAATGTGAGATTCTTTATGAGCTGCCTCGATGCCTGCACTTGTATCGCCAAGCTTAAATAATATAGGGGTCCTCACATTTATGAGCTGGTCTACCATATCACCAGTCTACATGGATACACTCTTTATATAGGAAGGAACGAGATTTATTTTCACCAACGATGTCTCGGGGCCTTCTCTCTCATTGGGTGGAAACTTGGTACAAATAATCTCTCACATATGTTGGTTGTATGAGTGGGTGTAGTTGCTTGGGCTCTCTCTTTGGCTACTAGGGTTTCTTGGGCTCTGACTGCTCCTCGCCTATGGGGTGGTCAATTTCTATCTATGAACCTGGCCTATTGGTTAGGATAAGGTATTAAGGAGTTGGTGAATCTTAACTCACCCTCTAACTGCCGGCTATGTTTCTCTATGATTCGCAGGATCCCAATCCAAGCAGAGCAACTAGAAGCCCACTGTACCTTTCTTTACCTTAGACTTCGTTCTTCAAGGAGACCTATGTGCATTTCCTCTGTTCTGTAACTGTAAGCTGCTATCTTGCAAATCGAAGCAAGCTCTTGTGTTCTGTTGAAGCGGGGTACTATCTAGGTGAAATAATCTGTAGTGGTAACAATCCCTTGCCTTTGACTCCACTCTAAGTTCTTTTTCTTTTGATCCTGTATGATGGGTATACTACTGAGGACTCTGTAACTCGGTTAACTCAATCTCCAACTGTATTTGTCTTCCAAGTTGGCTGGCCGGTAAGGAAGGTGACTTATTAGTCTTATGGGGAGGCAAGTTGTTAAAACTGCACCATTTGCAAAAAAAGCGTTCCAACTGATTCATCTTTCTCCATCTCACGTAACCTTCATACCCGCGTATCTCATCCCCATCATTCTCACATTTCCATTAACGCTTTAAGTACGCATCCAGTTTGAGAGTCCAACTAGATATAGTTTCCATCTTATGTATAGCAACTCCTGTAAGGGGAAAAAATGTAGTGTATTATATTCACACTTGGGCCTCACTGGGAGGTGCATTGTACGGTTAACTCCTATGCTACATTCATACGTGACTCGTCCAATAATGATAGGATACAAGATGCTTCTGAGGAACAAGCTCACCATTATCTGCAGCATTTAAGTCCTGGTCTATCTGGGGTGGTAAGGAAGGCTGCCTATACAAACAAATAGGGCAAATTGGGTGCCCAGTTAAAAAGGCTTTGTAGGTTGTCCTGAGTCTAGGTCAGGGTCTAGTTATTCTTTGGATTCTTCATCATTGGATTACTCCAATGTTTTATAGAAGCAGATCCACGATGCATGGAATGAAGGTGCAGATAGGTATTGGTTAGTAGCACGCTGCTTGGCCATGTAAACAACACTACAATGCTCTGGACAACCATGGGGGGTAGGAACCATACAACTATAGGTGGTTCCCAGCCGTTGAAGATCCACTGATTCCATATACGGATTCAGTATAAGATCAATATCCCTGTACCAGCAATAGATTAGTTCCATATGCGGTTGATCCAGTATCAAAAGCACCCTACCCATCCTTTCCAATTCCAATTTTATAGTACCCGTGATATCCCTTCCATTTATAGAGCAATCATATGTGGTTATAGCTGTAGGCTGGAGCATTTCTAGTAAATTCCAATATTGTGCCAGTAGCGTATCCCCGCTAACCAGTACGTGATTGAAACTAAAGATTGAATTCCTACAGATAATTTCGATTGAGTTAAAAACCCCATTACTGCACCCGATGCTTTAGAGGAATATAACATGTCTAACATTTCACTTACTATTAAGGTGGATATTTCTTTCAAACCTGACATTGTTGGCGATGGCTTCGAATCCACCACATGCCCCACCGAGATTGACGTCCAAGATTTAGGTCCCAGCCTTTTCAAATGCGGGCCTCTCAATACGACCTTCCAATCTGACGTTCCAATCCAGGCCTGGCCGCTTTGCACGGCATTCTACTGAATATTGCTCCTATCCCGCGGCCCTTGCCTTACCATCATAACGAATAATTTCCTTCCTTTACTGTAACGCCCTAACGGATCTCCATGTCACGGGCCAGCTCCATGCACACAATAGACTGCCCTAAGAAAGTGTGAAAGCCTTATACAAGCTTTAGTCAATAGAGTAAGGATAATATATTATCGTCTCGGACTCTCCAAAATAGCTTATTTTATTACAAAAAACCATTATAAGTTTATTTAAATCTGTTGGAAGCAAACTTGGAACCTTTCTTTATAGAAGCAGAGAACTACATAGCTAATCACATAAATAAAGAGCTGCGATAAACCACTCTATTAGCAAACAACACCTGCGTCGAACTTTACTACAAACAATAAAGCTATCTACCAACGTGATTTCTTTGAGGCCATGCACTAGGTTTTTTATGGACTCCTCATAGATGTGATCACTCTCCTCAATTGATGCACATATTTGAAGAAGAGGATAACCCACGGAGCAGGTGATTCCTCTCCATATTCTACACACCCTTAGGGTTACTCGCTGGGGTTCCTATTTTTAAAGCGCTACTCTTTAAACAGCTGCTGTTCAAAGCTAAGGTTCCTAAGTCGATTCCCACCCAAGGTGTGTAGGTCTGATGCATAGGTTACCAAGTAAGGCTGAGAAGTTGTCTTACGAAACCACATTCACGCTAGGAAGGCAGTTTTTTAACTGCTCAACTTTGATATCGGGCTTGGGTACTAAGCTTTGATACTTGGATTTGATACTCGGCTGCGCTACTCACACTTATTGGCTTGGATACTCATATTGGGATACTATCATAGTAGTCTAACATAGTATCTACTGCAAGAAGAAGCTGGAAGTCTAGGATTGTATCGGCAGAGGTCTGGTTGTGTTATTGATGAAATCACAATAGCTATTGGATTCAGGAGGATAGCAATGTTAAACCTATAGTTCTTCCCTCTCTGCACCTCTCGATCTAGATCTAGATATGGAACTGGGCGAATATAAGCTGGGACTAGCACATAAACTGGTTGGGGTGCAACCATGGGATATAGATATGAAGCAACGAGTTTGAAAACTGATGTTGCTTCCTTTTATGCCTTTGCTATGGGTTCATATGATGGTGAAACTCATTGCCTGATGCAGGAAAGCAATAAATTTCTTCTCGTATTAACCTCGGGAAAGTCCCTCTCCGGTATGGTCTAGCAGCTCCGCCCCTCTCCCGTATGGAGCTTTCCCCACTTTCCCTTTCAAGTATGTGGGGAATATTCTTTACTGATTAGTAGACTTATTACGTATAAAATAACTTCGAAGCTGCATCAGGATAATATGTTAGAATTGATCGAGAGCCATAAGCATTCGTTGAAGCAGCACGAGCAAGCTACAGTACCAGTTTATTAAGTAGTTGACCTTACCTTATCTTTCCATCTTCGATCACCACTCTTTTCGAGGACCTGATTTCCCATGCATTTCTTGAGCCAACCGGCTAGG
>LPNX010255654.1:0-28168 GCA_001517045.1 Pseudotsuga menziesii
AACTTGCACATGGTGGGACTCATGTACTAGGCAAATAAGACAAAATAAATGAAATAATGTCTAAGTGGGTAAATACTATGGGTTGATTATTCTAACAATTTGCCCTAAAGTGATCTGGAGACCTCGGTCCTCAAGAATGAAGAGGGATTGTATCATCCTGGGACATATGTCCACAATAGATCTAGTGACCTCAGTCCTCGAGAACGTGGTGGGATTGTATCATCCTTGGGCACTTTCCCTAAAGTGATCCGGAGACCTCGGTCTTCGAGAATGAAGAGGGATTGTATCATCCTAGGACATCTGTCCATAATAGATCCAGTGACCTCGGTCCTTGAGAATGTGGTAGGATTGCATCATCCTTGGACATTGTCCTAAAGTGATAGGGACTGATTCTCCCTTAATCAATTTGGTGGCTTTGATCCTCGAGAATGTGGTAGGATTGCATCATCCTTGGACATAGTCCTAAAGTGATAGGGACTGATTCTCCCGTAATCAATTCGGTGGCTTCGGTCCTTGAGAATGTGGTAGGATTGCATCATCCTTGGACATAGTCCTAAAGTGATAGGGACTTATTCTCCCATAATCAATCCAGTGGCTTCGGTCCTCGAGAATGTAGTAGGATTGCATCATCCTTGGAAATAGTCCTAAAGTGATAGGGACTGATTCTCCCGTAATCAATCCGGTGGCTTCGGTCCTCGAGAATGTGGTAAGATTGCATCGTCCTTGGACTTAGTCCTAAAGTGATAGGGACTGATTCTCTTGTAATCAATCCAGTAACTCCGGTTTTCGAGAATGTGGTGGGATTGTATCATCCCTGGACTTTAAGTCCAAAAGTGATCCAAAGACTTTTTGTCTTTGAGTTGTGGATTGCAGGTTGTAGCTGATGATGATGATGACATACTGATCGAAAGATCAGATGTTGCTGCTGCTGATGATGTTCTCTAATTGAAAGATCAGAAGTTGCTACTGATGATGATGTTCTCTGATTAAAAGATCAGAATATGATGATGATGCTGTTCTTGTTGATGATGATGTTCTCTGATCGAAAGATCAGAATATGATAATGATGATGTTTCTCTGATTGAAAGATCAGAAGTTGCTGCTGATGATGATGTTCTCTGATTGAAAGATTAGAATATAATGATGATGTTGTTGCTGATGATGATGATGTTCTCTAATCAAAAGATCAGAATATGATGATGATGATGTTTTCTGATCGGAAGATCAGAAGTTGCTTATGATTATGATGTTGTTGATGATGATGATGTTTTCTGATCGAAAGATCAGAATGCGATGATGATGATGATGTTTCTATTCGAAAGATCAAAATGTGATGATGATGAGATTCTGATGATGATGATGCCGTATTATCAAAGTATGATGATGATGATAGATCAGAATATGATGATGAGTTGATGTTAGAGTATGATGATATTCGGTTGATGATGTTTCTGATCGAAAGATCAGAGGCTGATGATAATGATGATTCTGATTGAAAGATCATAGTATGATGATGATGATATTTTGATGATGATGATGTTGATGTTTTGATGATGTTTTCATGATGATGTTTCTGATTGAAAGATCAGAGTATGATGATGATGTTGTTGCTGATCGAAAGGCCAAAGTGCTGAAGAAGATGTTGCTGATCGAAAGGTCAAAGTGTTGAAGATGATGTTGCTAATCGAAAGGTCAAAGTGTTGAAGATGATGTTGCTGATCGAAAGGTGAAAGTGCTGAAGATGTTGCTGATCGAAAAGTCAAAGTGCTGAAGATGTTGCTGCTGATTGAAGAGTCAAGATGCTGAAGATGTTGCTGATCGAAGCGGTCAAAGTACTAATGATGCTGAAGACTAAAGATTGAAGATGAAGACTACATGATGTTGAAAAGATTCCAATGATTTATAGATGTATTACCCTGCTGATGTTGATGATGTCCCCTATCTCTACTCTTGTTGTTGTTGATGTTGCTGTAGAATACCCTTCTCGTTAAGGGGGAGTGTTGAAATATTGTAACTTTGAAGAATATTCTATATGTATCTTTTTGTGGTCCCCGATGGTCCTACCGAGAGAAACACTTGTATTACATTGTACCTCGATGCTCCTAATCAAAAGAACTAATAAGAGTCATGAGGTAGTCCCCTCTAATTGTAAAGGTGGGTCATTAGCACCCCGGTGTGGTTACTTGAGCCTACATGTGTAACTCCAGCCTACATGATTAAATCGAGCCTACATGACAAATGAGTTAACTTAAGTGAATGGATGAATATAAATAGAGTTGTAGTGCTCCTCATTTGCAACACACACTCTCACTTGAGTAGCGCACTTGTGGAGGAGAGAAGTAGCTGGAGAAGGAGGAGGATCAGGTTTTTGATCTCCTTGTTGGTTTTACCTTTTTACCTTTTGGGGGCATCTATATTAAGGAAGCTTTTGCTGGGTTTTTCCCTCTAGGGTTTTCCCAGGATAAATCTGTGTTGTTCTTGTGATACTATTTCTTTCAGTGATCTTGTTTATATGCTTTTGTTATGAAAAATGAAATGATATACTGATGTCTTAGCTAAGCATATGAAAATTCAACATGATTTTGTTTTATTATCTCACCTCCACCATGGTATATTAGTAAACATGCCCTATTATCTTATGAAATCTCTAACATGGCACATTATGTTAGAATGGGTAACTACCCCCAAGGTTCTCTTACCAATAATGGCCTCATTAAACTGATAATATTAAGCGGTTTATATCAGAGGCATCAATCATGGGTTCCATTGGTCACTAGAATAAACCCTATGACCATGGAAGAAGGAGACAATGAATCTAAAAAAGAAGAGAAGAAGAGCCTATTAGATAAAGAAAAAGATAGGGAATCTGGAAGGGTAGAAGTCGATTAAGGAGATCCAAGTCTAGTTCGACAGACAGACAACCCTAGGATAATTTGTGGGTCCTGTCAAGGAATTTATGAAGAAACAAATATAGAGAATCCTTTTGAAAAACCTAGGACTCAGGATGATGAGGTTTTTCCTCTCATAAATGAAGAATTATAAACGATTTTAAAGGATTCCCGGGAATTAACCCAGGAAGGATTTCCATTGTAAAGTGGAGAATAAATATTAATGGAAGGGATTGAAAACTAAGGGAAGGTGACTCAGGAGGCTGAATCCTCTGAAGAATTTAGAAAATTGGAGGAAGAATCATCACAAAAGGATGATTCTTGAGTTCCAAATCAAGCTGAAATACTCACAGAGGGGTTCATTTCTCCTAGGTCGCGACGAAGTAAAAGAATATTGATCACTTCAGCTCAGTCACCATTTCCATTGAAAAAAATTAGGACTCAGACTACTATTGTAATAGAGGCATTATAATTGCATAAAACATGTATTGAAGTTCCAATTTTAAGACTTCGATTATCCTTTGTCACACAAGAACCGAGGGGTGTCAATAGACGACAAGTGATTTCTACTGTATCAGAAGAACCAAGTAGTAACTTAACCTCAACATGAAGGTCCGTTGCACAAGAACATGTTATGAAAGACGGTCTCATTAAAAAAGAGATAATACTTTTGGAGAACGACTTGTTGAAACAGAAGATACAAGTGCTCCAGGGAGAATTGCAATAGTCGAAAGATATATTGAAAAATCAAGTAGGTGGGTGCATCCATGGAGCTGGGTTACACTTTTTGGAAAGGCTCTTTTAGCCAAAACAAAAAAACGTACCTCGATTGAGCAATTTTTAAACCCTCTATCGAGGTCTTAACACCTCAATCAAGGCTTTAACAAATGCTCGATCAAGGTTTGCTTAAACCCTCGATCGAGGTGTTAACAATAGCTCGATCGAGATTCTAATATACTAATATGTATCAATGTTTTAACAGTAGCTCGATCAAGGGTTTATTAGACCCTTGATCGAGGGTCTAATAAATCCTCAATCGAGCTATTGTTAAAAACTCAGTCAAGGGATTTGAATACCTCAATCGAGGGCCTGAAAAACAAAGAATTAGCCCTCTTACAGGAAAATCAATATTTATTTGTATTGATCATATGGGGACTGTTCATTTTGAGGACATTGAGAATGATGAATATCTATGCCGAGAGTGTGGGGATATTTTCAGGATTGCAGGATACAAAGTTATTCTCATGGAACCCTCTGTTGATGTATTTGTAACTTCGAAATGTATTCACTTGTATATTTTATGTATTGTACCCCGATGTTTATTCCAAGAAGTATCTGTAATATAATTGAGTCATGTCATCCCCCGATGTTCCTATCGAGAGATTCAATAATTTAAATAAGTCATGTAAATTCATAGAGAGTAACCCTTCCTATTGATCAAGGGTTAAAGTCCCCGCAGTTGTGGGGCCCTAGGGTTATTAGACTCTCCTAGAGAAGTCAGCCCTAGTGAGTTATTGTCAAGTCAGGAATTAGTATAAATAGAGAGTGAGTCTCTCTATTTATCACACATTCACTCACACTCAGTTGTAGCACGTAACTGAGAGAGAATAAGTTGTTGGTACAAGAGAGAGAGAGACTACTACTATCGAGAGATCATCTTACTTTTTTGGGGTTTTTCTTTTGGTGCTGATTCTATCTTTGAGGAAGTTGTGGGGTTTTCTCCTTTATGGTTTCCCCTAGGAAAATATTTGTGTCTATTGCCTCTTGTGTTTGATTTTTGTGCTTGTTATTCTCTCAGTTAAAGATCCTAAGATAATGCTAGCTTGAATGATAAAAATCTAACATGGCATCAGAGCTAACCTGAGAAGAAGACATTGTGCAGCTGCAGAAACTAGGGCTTCCTAATTTTGGGATCTCTCTCCACATATTTTCAGAAAATAAGGTTGGGATGACTCTCCTCTCCAAGGCGCATCTTTCTGTCGAAGTAGAATCTGATTCTAAGCATTTTCAATTTTTGACCCGACACTACTGCCGGAAATTAGGGATTTCCACAGAAGTGGAATTTTTGGGTGAGCCCGGGCCTGGCTTGATCTCCTCCTCAAAATAAAATTTTAGAGATCAAGATCAAAGTTTTTGGTTGGGCAGAACTCCCAGAAATTCAAACCCTAATATGCTCACGAACCAGCAATGCAGAAATCAGCTCAAGATCCAGTTCCGACATCTTGACCTGGTAAGATTTAAATATTTTGCATTTCCATTTGAGTTTCTCTGTTAAGATGTCTCACCATACCAATCTTGATGAAAATATTGAGGGAGCTGATAACTTCTGAGCCTGGAAGTATAGGATCTCTCTGGTCCTAGAAGAAAATGAGTTGGACTCTTACATCAATGAAGAGGTTCCAGTTCTAGAGGGAGATGAGGCTAAGGCCTTACATAAGAATAAATTGGTCACGACTAAAAGGATTAATGTTGATTCAATCAGGGATCACCTCATACCATAGGTGTCCTCCCTAAAGACACCTAAAGCTATGTTTGATACCTTGACCAAACTGTTTGAAGGGAAGAACATAAATTGGAAGATGACTTTGAGAAACCAATTGAATAATGTAAATATCCAGAATGCAGAAACCATCTAGTATTACTTTTCAAGAGTCTCTCAGATGAAGGAATAGATTGAAGTAGTAGATGAAGAAGTATAGAATGCAGAAATTGTGATGACCACCTTGAATGGTATCCCTAGATCATGGGATTCCTTTATTCAAGGGATCTGTGCCAGAAAGAAGCTAGTCAATTTCGATAGACTGTGGGAAGAATGCTCACAAGAAGAAGCTCGGATAGTAGCTCGAGAAGAAAAGATGGGATGTGAATATCAAGCTCTTACAATACACTCCAAGAAAAGCAGAAGAAACTCTCATCACCCGAAACAAGATGATGAACCTTCAACAAAGAGAATCAAGCAAGAAAGTCATGATTCTTCAAGTGATGAAGAATATGTCTTGATTTCCACTCTCATGGGAAACATCACACATGGAAGCAATGATTGGCTTATAGACAGTGGGGCTTCCAAACATATGATGAGATTCAAAGAATTCTTTGTGAAACTATCATAACATGAATCACCCCATTAGGTGAAACTTGTAGATGACTACCAGTATCCAATAAAAGATAGTGGGAAATCCTCCTATAAGCTAGACTCTGGAAAGTCTATGACGATGAAGGATGTCTTGTTTATACCAGGACTTTAGAAGAACCTCCTCTCCATATCTGCATTGGATGCAAAAGGCATGAGGGTTGCATTTATAGATGGCCAAGTTCTCATGTGGCCAAAGGGAAAGACTATTGATGATGTAGTAGTGATTGGGGAACAAGAGGGAGGTCTATACAAATTGAAGGGCCAACCAGAACAAGCTTTGGTTCATGATTCAGTAGAACCAAATGAACTTTGGTATAGAAGGCTTGCACATGTGCATTACATAGCACTACCACTTACAAGCAAAGCTGTTGAAGGTCTTCCAGAAATTCAGGCAAAACATGATGGTGTCCGCAAAGGATGTGCAAAAGGAAAGAACACAAAGAAGACATTTCCAAGTAGTGAGAGAAAGGCAAAAGGAATCTTGTAAATCATCCACTCTGATGTATGCGGTCTGATGTCATCCAGTTCATTAAGAGGGTATGTATATTATGTTTCTTTTATTGATGATTTTTCTAGGAAGACATGGATATACTTCTTGAAGAACAAAGATGAAGTATCCAACAAGTTCAAGGAATTAAAAGCCTTGATCGAGAACCATACAGAAAAGAAGATCAAAAACTTTCGATCAAATAATGGAGGAGAATTCACATCAAATGAATTCAAAGAATTATGCAAAGATTAAGGGATTAAGAGGGAGTTAACTATGATATATAATCCACAATAGAATGGGGTTGCAGAAAGGAAGAATAGAATGATCATGGAAGCTGCAAGGGCCATGCTTCATGATCAATATCTTCCCATGCATCTATGGGAAGAAGTTTCCAGAACATCAGTGTATGTACAGAACCATACTCCACATAGAGTACTCAAGAACAAGACACCTGAAGAAGTCTTTTCTGGCAAGAAACCAGAATTCAGCCATCTCAGAATATTCGGATGTCCAGTGTACATACACATTCCAAAAGAAAAGAGGACAAAGTGAGATCCTTCAGGAAGGAAGGGTATATTTGTGGGATACTCTGAAAGCTCGAAGGCTTATAGAATATTCTTCCCAGGATTCAAGAAGATCGACATCAGCAGGGACGTAACATTTGACAAAGACTCAGCTTACAACAAATCTAGAAAGAGACCTACTGAAGAACTCGAAGAAACAGAAGTACCCATAATTCATGACACAACCATGAACATATAAATTCAAGAAGAAGATCGAGAAATAGAAGAACCTCAAGAACCTGTAGATCCACCTCAGGAGAATAATCCTCACAAGAGGAAACCTACTTAGGTATGAGAAGATATCCAAGGTGCAGAAAGATATGGGGCTCTAGAAGAAATACACAGAGAAAGGCAAAGAACCAGGTCTTGCTTTGGTTATGTATCCTTATTATGTGACTTCATCAATAAAGAACCTTCCAACTATGAAGAAGCAGCAAAAATGAAAGAATGGAAGGATGCTATGATCGAAGAGTATCAATCGATCATGTAGAATGATTTTTGGGAGGTTGTCCCTAGAACAAAGGGGAAGTCTATTGTAACTTCCAAATGGATCTACAAGATCAAGCATGTTGCAAGTGGAAACATAGAAAAATATAAAGCAAGATTTGTGGCTCGTGGATTCTCCTAGAAAGAAGGAATAGATTATGAAGAAACTTTTGCACCTATAGCCAGATACACTTCCATCACATCAGTACTTGCTTTGGCTGCAATGATGAAATGGAAGATACACCAAATGGATGTCAAGACTGCTTTCTTGAATGGTGTAGTGGAAGAGGAAGTGTATGTTGAGCAGCCACTCGGTTTTGAGACACATGACAAGGAGACTCATGTGTGTAAATTGAAGAAAGCCCTGTATGGTTTGAAATAGGCACCCAGGACATGGTATGACAGAATTGATAGCTTCCTATCCAGTTTGGGCTTTACTAAAAGTAAAGCATATTCCAACCTTTACTACAAGGTTGAAGATGGGAACCCAATGATACTCCTGTTGTATGTAATAGGTATGGATGGGTTGATTGCTGATACAAAGAGGAAGCTTGATGTTGAGTTCGAAATGAAGGACTTGGGTATGATGCACTATTTTCTAGCCATGGAAATGTGGCAGAATGTGGATGGAATCTCCCTCGGACAAGGGAAGTATGCAGTAGAGATCCTAAAGAGGTTTGGGATGATGGACTACAAGGCCATGACCACACCCATGGCATTGAATATGAAGCTTATAAGTGATGCTTCATCAAAGACGATTGATGCTATGATGTATCATCAGATGATTGGGTCCTTGATGTACCTGACAAATATGAGAACAAATATTTCCTTTGCTGTGAACACCTTGAGCTAGTTCTTGATAGATCCGATACATATTCACTTGATTGCTGCAAAGCATATTCTGAGGTACCTAAAGGGTACAGTTGATTATGGGCTCAAGTATAAGGATGATCAAAAGATTAACCTGAAAGGTTATGTTGATTTAGATTGGGCAGGCAGTGCCATCGATAGAAAGAGCACTTCAGGGTGTTGCTTCAGTATGGGATCAGGTATGATCTCTTGGTTTAACAGGAAACAGTCTTGCGTGGCACTAAGTATAGCTGAAGCAGAGTATGTCGCAACTTGTTCAGTTAGTTGTGAGGAAATATGGCTAAGGAAGATACTGTATGATTTATTTGATCTCCAGTTGGATGCTACTTGTATATATTGTGACAACCAGAGTTGTGTGAAGTTGTCTGAGAACCCGGTGTTCCATGACAAGTCGAAGCATATTGAGATCAAATATCACTATATCAGGGATATGGTGCAGAGAGGAGCAGTGAAGCTCCAGTATGTTGCGACGAACGAACAGATAGCTAATGTGTTGACTAAGCCATTGGATAGAGTGAAGTTTAAGTACTTCAAGGAGAAGCTTGGTGTTCTCCAGATCGAGGTTCCCTCCAAGGGGAAGTGATGAGTCTGTGAGACATTTTGACATGGTGAGAGGATTGGTTCCTTCCATGGTCAGATGTAAGTGCTGATCCATTCTGAGGTGACTATGGGATGTGTTCCCACATGATCAGATATAAGCATTGAAGGCCATTCTCTGGGAGAATGGAGGCACCTGTTCAGTTACTAGGAATACTCAGCCTAGAACTGAGGGCCATTCTGATGTGACTATGGGATGTGTTCCCACATGATCAAATATAAGTGCAGATCCATTTTGATGTGACTGTGGGATGTGTTCCCACATGATCAAATGTAAGTGCAAAGCCATTCTGATTTGACCATGGGATGTGTTCCCACATGATCAGATGTAAGTGTAGAGCCATTATGAGGAGACTGTGGGATGTGTTCCCACATGATCATATATAAGTGTTAAGCCCTTCTAGCATGGATGTGGGATGTGTTCCCCACATGGCTGGATATAAGTGCTGAGCCCTTCAAGCATGGATGCGGTATGTGTTCCCCACCTGGCTGGATATAAGTGCTGAGCCCTTTTGACATCATTCTTGGATGTGTTCCTCCCATGGTCAGATATAAGTGCTGAGCCCTTCTGACATGGTTCTTGGATGTGTTCCTCCCATGGTCAGAGATAAGTGTTGAGCCCTTATGACATGGTTCTTCAATGTGTTCCTCCCATGGTCAGATAAAAGTGTCGATCCTTTTTGATATGGTTCTTGGATGTGTTCCTCCCATGATCGGATGTGAGTGCTGAGCCTTTTTGGCATGGTTCTTAGATGTGTTCCTCCCATGATCGGATGTGAGTGCTAGGAATTTCTGACATGGTTCTTGGATGTGTTCCTCCCATGGTCATATGTGAGTGCTGGGTGTGCCTTTCTGACATTGTTGTTGGATGTGTTCCTCTCATGGTGAGATATAAGTGCTGGGTGGGCCATTCTGAATTAGGGTCAGATATAAGCACTTAAGAAGACCTACATGGAGGCTAGGCCTACAACCAACATGAAAAAGGGATAGCTTTGTAGAACTTCTTATGATGAGAATAATCGAGAGATAGCACCAGTGATGATCCAGATCCAGTGATCATAATCTAGCAGTGATGATATAGATTGAGTGATAATCCAGATCCAGTAATGAAGATGACTTGAAGATGAAGATGACGAGAACTCGATGATGATCTAGTGGATACAGAGAAGAAGACCTATGCTGATAAATTGTGTCAAGAGAATACCTTCGTAGTTAAGAGGGAGTGTTGATGTATTTGTAACTTTGAAATGTATTCACTTGTATATTTTATGTATTGTACCCCGATGTTTATTCCGAGAAGTATCTGTAATGTAATTGAGTCATGTCATGCCCCGATGTTTCTATCGGGATATTCAATAATGTAAACAAGTCATGTAAAGTCATAGAGGGTAACCCTTCCTATTGATCAAGGGTTAAAGTCCCCACAGTTGTGGGGCCCTAGGGTTATTAGACTCTCCTAGAGAAGTCAGCCCTAGTGAGTTATTGTCAAGTTGGGAATTAGTATAAATAGAGAGTGAGTCTCTCTATTTATCACACATTCACTCACACTCAGTTGTAGTGCATAAATGAGAGAGAAGAAGTTGTTGGGACAAGAGAGAGAGAGAGACTACTGCTGTCAGGAGATCATCTTACTATTTTGGGGTTTTTCTTTTGGTACTGATTCTATCTATGAGGAAGTTGCGGGGTTTTCTCCTTTATGGTTTCCCCGAGGAAAATCTTTGTGTCTATTGTCTCTTGTGTTTGATTGATGTGCTTGTTATTCTTAGTTAAATATCCTAAGATAATGCTAGCTTGAATGATAAAAATCTAACACCCTCGGCTTGGGGACAGATGCAGTCAAGTGAGGAAAATAAAGAAGTTGTCACTGAAACACAAGAACTAGTGAGAGTAGAAAATAAATAAGTTGTTGAGACACCCAATTCGATTTGAAACACAAGAACCAACAACTTATGACTCTTCCTTTCCCATAAAAGATGGTAATGTAATGGTTCATGAGCCTCGTGAAATCATTGAGTTAGATGAAGAAGTCCATGAGGAAACAAAGGATATTACTTTACTAAAATATCAGTTAAATAATTTGAGATATCAGGCTACCCTATATGGGGAAGCGGTAATTCCTATTCCCACACATAGGAAGGTCATTAAGGATATTAGGGAGAAATGGGCGGAAGAGTTGATGTTTTAGAAGTTTCACTGGGAAGAATTGCAGGAAAAAATAAGGGAATTGAAAAAAATTAAGACTATGAATAAAGAAAAAGAACATATGTATACATCGAGTCAAGAATTATGAAGTTGTAGGGGTCTATCTCTTTGTTCAGTTTTCTCATATGAAAAAATGACTCCTTTTAAGATAAAATCTCTTAAGGAAGGAAGGCCCCATTAACTTTTACAGTTCCCCAATTTTTAGATACTCTCTCTCAAAGTGATTTCTCTTAGAAAAATCTATTATGTGAATTGTATTTACATGAGGTGGAATGTCCCATGAATATTCACTTTAATTCCATCCCTCACATAGGGGATGTGCATTTAAGGGAAGTCACTTATTTTTTTACTAACTGGATATTGTGATGGAATGCCTTACAAAACATTTAAAAAATGAAGAAAAATATACTCTATGGATCTGAGGTGAACCACAATCTTCTATGGAAATTATTGACAAGTATCAAAAGTTCCTTTCTCCTCCATCAAAGGCTGATCAATTGGCAGAACTTCAAGAAGATGTCATAAATACATGTATGAATCTTTAATTGCAGTAAGAACCTTAAGCTTTAGAAGGTAGTAGATCCATATGGAATGCTTCTTCGATACTTATGAAGACAATCAACCCTTATTGTTTTGAAAATTTTACTCAATCTTCGAATCGGGTCCTTGATTATGTTAAATGCATTCAAAGATGTGGAATAAATTGGCTAGGGATGCGTTTCAAATTTCCTATCCTATGGTTTTTTGATGAGAAGTATAAAAACATATATAGGCTAACTAATAAGGAAAAAATACAGTGTTGGGAGGAGCTGATTGCTTGTAATGGATATAGGGACAAAGCAGATATACCAGAATCCTCTTTCAATCTCACTCGCATAAACAAAACTTTGACCTAGATTCAGATTCGGACTAACCAGAGTTTGTTTCATGGGAACATTTAACTGTGTAGTTGGGGGGATATGTTGGGAGCTAAAAATGACCATTTTTGCTTAGATTTTTCATGCACCTTATTCCCTAGTTTCCTTTATTATTACAACTTAAATGGTATTCTTTCTAAGGAAAAGAATAATTATGGGAAGGTATAACTCATTTTATTTTGTTGAATTGATGCTTAAACTTGTATGTTTCTATGGGTTTTGTTCCAGAATAAGTTGACCTATGAGATATTAATGCAGTTCGTTGAATGCTACAACAAATTTGGATAAAGCAAGCTGCCAATACACATGGAAGTGTATAATTTTTTCGATACACAAAGATAGCATCAGTTGCTGATACACAACGAAATGTATCAGTTTGTCGATACATAAGGAATTGCTCCAACTGCTGATAAATAAGAAAGTTTATCAGTTTTCCAATACAAAAAGATAGACATCCCAACTGGCGATACACAATGAATTGCATCAGTTTTTCGATACATAAGGAATTTCTCCAACTGCCAATACACAAATGGAATAAAAGTCATAAAGCACAGTTTCACTTCTTTGGGACAATAGCTCTATGTTGTTGTAGGACATGCCAATCTATTCATCTACGTGGCTCATTGATATTCACAAGGAATTGTATTAGTTTGATTTGTTGAACCAGAATCGCTCAAATCCAAGCAGCTTTGCTTACAATAGTAATTTGGATTTAACTTCTTGCAAAAGTAAACTAGTTAATTATTTCTGGGATTTTAAAGGCTACAAGAAATTTGGACAAAGCAATCTTTTCATACATAAGGAAGTATATCAGTTTTTTGATACAAAAATATATTCCTAGCCGCCGATACACAATGAAGTGTATGAATTTTCCAATATACAATAATACAAGGAATTTCCCTAACTACCCATAAACAAGGAAGTGTATCAGTTTGTCGATACACAAAGATAGATGACCCGACTACTGATACACAACGGTAGGAATTGCAATTAGAATTGGAGTTGTTTGAGTCGAATCATTTACATTTCCTCCTAGGTTGTTGAAATAGTTTACTTCGAGTTATTACATACATTTCTATTTGAGTGTTGAAACAACTCGTTAATTAGGAATGCAATTGATTGAACAGTCGACTGTGTAGTGTGATTCTTTTTCCAGAAGTATAGAAGGATTTTGTTACCTTTGTCTTCTGTCACTGATTTTAGTTAATGTTTAATTTACTTTATTGAAGAGATTATTAATTTTATTTAATGAGAAGACATTTTAGAGTGTTTCAATTCAAGCACTTTTCCTTACAATAGTAATTTGGATTTAACGTTTTGCAAAAGTAAACTAGTTTAATTATTTCCAATATTGTTGTGATTTGAACGTTGGTGAGTCTCTTTATTCTTGAAGATTGAATTAGCATTAAGGATTTGATTGATCAGTGGCACAATACAGTTTTAGATTGCAATGTTTTATTATGAATAAATAGGGTGATTTATGTTTATCAGTTACTATGTGTTCATGCATATATTTTGCGTAGTTTCCTTTCAAATAACCAGTCTTCCATGGGTTGAAAATTTATATTGCGCACTTTGTTTGTGAATTAGTTGAGCAATTAAAGTGACCAACAATATATAGAGTAGAGCATATATATTAAGGAATACCTCATACAATTCAATGGAATTCATCATCTTCTTCATCCAAGTCATCATCTATATCATCCGATCCAGATTCAACATTGTAAGGATTGGCCATATCATCATCGTCATCGATGTCATTTTCAATCATCGTGTCTTTTTCGATATCATCTTCATTGGAATTTTTTACTACATCATCTGATTCAACTTATTCTTCATCATCTTCCTCTAGAACATGATGCTCTAACTCATGTTAATTGTCCTTGACATCATCTTCTTCTTTAAGACCCTCTTCACTATCTTCCTTCACATTATACTTTACGGTCCTTCCCCTCGGATCCTGTCTCATGGAAAAATGACCAACTCCATCTACCTGGAACCTTAGAGTAAAATACCTATTCACATTGGCTTGGAAGAACACATGGCTTCATTTATGGCTCAAGCAACCTTGTATTAACCATGGTAAATCCATTATCATGTTCAATAATAGTTCTATCAGGATCACATTGATTCAATCGTAACCTATACCATTTAACAACGAACATAACTAATTTGAAGGAGTTAAAATCACACTGAATGGTATCTTCCAAATATATACCCATAGTATCAATTTTTTGAGAGTTCTGGATTCCTGTCACTTCTTGAGGAAACATTGGTCACCTCAAAGACTGCAGTTATCCCACAATTAGAATTTCTCTTGGTTTCATCCAACTTTTTTATGAAAAATTTACGACCATTGCACCACATAGTCTTATGGTGTTTTACCTACAACAAGCGATACACATAAATGTTACATCCTGAATTGATCATGATTAAGTGCATGTTTATGCTATGCAAGGAAATAAATGAATGTGTACATCAATATATTTGAAAAAAAAAATATTATGGCTATTTAATATGCTTGTTTTCTTATATTTTAAACCATATGCTGAATCGATTTCCTTTTCTATAAGATTGGTATTTCCATTACGATGTGCTACTTTAACCAATGAAGCCACACCTTCCCATGATATTCCATGACCAGAATGTTCACCTCATTCAATACATACCTTCATCCAATCAAGATTGTTTTCTATGTATAAATGAAGTGCATCCCACTCACGACCAACTACTTCATGAAAGTAAAATTACAATTAAGTACACATATATATTCAATTAACATGCAGGTATGCACTTTTAATTGATGCATATTTAATATTAAAAATGAAATAAGTATGATATACATATAAAAAACAATAGTCAAATGTACTATAATTAATCTCCACTAGCTAATAATTATTGTTCACCTTCCTCGATCTACCTTTCCCAAAGAGGTACTCCCCTTCGAAATTGTTATTGGAGTCTGGATAAAAAATGCGACCTAAATTGCGCTTTGATGTTAATAGAGGAAGGTGTTCAATAATATACATCATGTTCTAGTATACCATAATCCCTCCACCATAGAACCCTTTCGACATGCTCGTTGTATAACCAATCCCTTCAAAAATTTTGAGTCCCTCTCAACCATCCACATGGACCTTGAGTGTATTGGTCCACACAATTCAATTTTCTCAACTTGGTGTATGAGGTAGTGTTCTTGTGCATTGAACAAAAAATAAACATTATTTTACATAACATTTATAAAAAATCATGAGGTTTAACAAAATCATGAGGTAGTGTAACGAGGTTTAACAAAAAATAAACATTATTTTACAGAACATTTATTAAAAATAAATATCAAATATTTAAGTTCTATCATGAATTAAAAAAACACTTTATGCATGGAAGATATCACCACTTAGCTCATGTATTTTCCAACATCATATATAACTTGTTTGACATTGTTGTTGAAGTTGGCCTCAGAGATAGAGGTAGAACATATTGTAACAATATAAAAATTGTTTCGTTATTTGTCTAAAAAGTTAGACAAAAAATACGAACATCATATATGCACGAGAATAAAAACATATAGCAATATATATATACACCATAATAATTACCTTTGTGAAGACATGCCAATCATGCGTTTTCACCCCCACAAAATCACCTTTCTTGGTTATGATATTATTCATGTTAGAACAAAATCCGGTGGGAAATTTTTTTTTTCGCATAACTTGGTTTACACAATTACTTTGTTGCTTCGTTAACAATGATGGAAGTGAGTTTATATTAATTTGGTATCCGTTGCTATGTAATTGAATGAAATCTTTAATTGCATGATTGGCTTCCTTAATGTCATTGAAAATTTGTACAATTTTTTCCTTGTCACTCCTTAGATCCAATATTCACCATAATGTTTCAGACACATTCTTTCTGATATGCATTATATCAAGCAGATGAACAATTTGTAGGTTCTCATAGTATGACAACCTAATGAATTGTTTAGGATAATTTTCATTCCTTGTGGAAGCCCATTAATTCCTTCATGATCACGAAGACCATCATGAATCACAATTTATAAATAATTTATGGAAACAATGTCAATTACAGTAAACAATACACAATAAAAAAGATTAATAATACTTCATATATGATGATAGATATAAAACAATTTGATCTATGCGTACCTTGACAATTTCTATTATATTACAACTTTCATAGGTGAGGTATCATTCTCTACAGTTTTAATGTAGTATCTTGCTTCCCATTTAATAGATTTTTATCGATAGTTCTATACCTATGATACTTAGAGAGAAAGTTCCTATGCTCATCAAACACCTGCTTCGGTAAACTTTTTGAATGATGGGATTTGATCTTAGGACCACAAAATGGACATGCAAATTTTCCCTTTGTTTGAAGACCTACATAAAGAGTTGATAGATTAACAATATTATCAATTATATTATATCAAAACGAATGGATTGTTTGAAAAAACATGCATGCATAATATATAAACTTCATAAAATTAAAATACTATTAAATTTGATGTTATAATTACATACCGCAAAAATGGGTTAACCCTGGGGCATCATATATTGTCCATACAAGCATTACATGGAATTGAAATTTCCTTTGTTGTATTTCTCTAGATACATCATGCATATTGATGTCATTCCATAGCTTTAGAATTTCATTAATAAGAAACTCGATATATTCATTCATATCTTTAACTTGGTACTTACCTGATTGATTTGGACATATACAATATATAATTATTACAACCATTAAGATATATAAATGATACATAACAGTAAAAGACAAAAAATATATGACATTATGAAACAAAATATGACAAGTAAGATGGCGCTATATTAAAGAAAAAATGTTGTAGACACCTACTTGGAATAATGATTTCCAAGATTATGTGCTCCCTCTTTATTGAAAACCATGAGTTATGTTGTTGTTGATAACAGAAATAGGCCACATTGAGTAAATAGTTCTCTTCTTTGCATATGGATTAACAACATCTGCTGCCAAAGAAATCCTAACATTACGAGGTTCTTCTTTTAAGTGTGTCAATTTTTCCTCCATATCTCTAAATGCAAAACCATCTGCAGGAATTTGAAGAATGTCTTCTTGAATTCTATTATGTGCATGGTAATCCATAAATTGTGCTATGTTTTTGCACATAAAAAGTCATTGCAAATGTGGAATAATGAGAATATAATGAACAACCCTGCTAGGAACCTTTTTTGTTACTTAATCTGTTCGATATATACTAATATGACATTCGGGACATTCTGTTTCAAATTCATCGTATTTATAATATATGATATGGTCATCAGGGCATGCATCGATTGCTTCATACTGTATTATAAATTTATTTCATGATGATAGATAAATCTTCATATGTGTGAGGTAAAATATTTGGCGATGGTAACAAAAATTCAGCTACCAATCTACAACAAATTAAAGTAAAAAAATAGTTGATATAATATATAAATAATATTAATGAAACATGTTTCATCTGTATTAATTTTACTAGTTCTGAATTAACATTGAAATTATCAGAGAATCAAATATAACCTTTATCGTGATCATATGTATGTGATGGAATATATTACATACATTAACATCTGTGTGACTGATATGTTTGAAAGATCAATCATAACCTTCAAGCTCATTATCAACAATATAACAGAGAGAAGATTTGTGTTGGAGCCTTCATAAAGGGGTTCATATGCCTTCTTAAGAAGAGGTAAATCATGAACATCATCAAAGTCATCATTTGCATGATCATCCTCATCATCAACCATTCTAACATCAAATGTATCATGGATCAATGTATTTGTACTATCATCTTCAACCGTGTCACCAATATGATTATCTTTGTCAATATGATCATTAAGTTGTTCTTCATTATTCATAGCTCCATGGACCATCGGTGCTTGTTCCGAAAGCACATCCTATGGGTGATATATTGTCATAGGATGTATTTCCTTTATAATTACATGAAACCATATTCAAGAGATATTAGTTAATATAAGAAATATTAAAATGATACATACATTTACAAAACCAATCAATATAAAGACATATATAATGAAAAACTTACAAATGGACGATAGTCATGTCCCCCCTCAGCATGTCCATATTCCGTACAATGTAATTTGGCTGTTGTGATATTTATTCTTCTCCTTTTAAAACCGTTGCATTGAGTACATGGACAATACCATTTCCCATCACTATTTCTTTTTCATTCCATCCCACAATTTAGCAAGCAATTCATGATTTTGATCATGAGGATCATGAATATTGATATGTTCTGACATTTTATGATACCAAGATTAACTAATGATTATCAATCTTAAAAGATCAAGGTCCACACTTCACTATTTTTAATCACAGTAACAATTGAAATAATTGTTTCTTTTTGTATGTAAAACAGCCAGTACAAAGATTATAACTTCTGCAAACTGTTCCTTGTATAACAAACATGTCATAATACTCCTAGTATATAGTTTCTAAAAATAAATTATTGTTGGATATCCGATGCAATTAGGATATTGACCATTGTAATCTTGTCATCGATAATCCGGTGACAAAAGTCGAATATCGGACAACTGTTGTCGGATTACCGACGACCATCGAATATTTGACACAAACTGGAGCAAATAAAAGTATAAAAAAATCATAATTACCAAGGTGAAATCCGATGACAGGGTCAATTTTGTTAGATGGCATCGGATTTTCTCATCGGATTTCAAGTTTAAATCTTGTTGTGAAGTGACAATGAAACAAGGTCGATCATGTTAAGGAGACATATGTTTGGAGACACTCTAAGACTATCAATCTCCATGAGTAACACATAATCCACTGATTAAAGGTGCAAAGTGAGAGGTATAATAAATAAATACTATCATGGATACCAATCTTTAATATGGGTTGCAACAAACAAGACTGAATAAGTACCTATGAACAAATGAAAAATTAACACATAATAATCTATCCCACGAAAAAAACAACAATAGCCATTCAACAACTTGTTGGAAAGAGAAAGAATTGTTTTCTACAACACCTTGGGCACGAGGAAAATTGAAAACTCATTAACATACAATAAATTGGCAGGAAAAATAATATATCAAAATATCTCCACTATACAACCTTTCTACAACACCTTGGGCACTAGGAAAATAGAAAACTCTTTAACATACAATAAATTGGAAAACAAAACAATATGAAAAAATACCTCCAATCTACAAACTTTCTACAACGCCTTGGGTAGGAGGAAAATTGAAAACTCTTTTACATACCATAAATTGGCAAACAAAACAATATGCCAAAAGACCTCCAATATACGAACTTGTTGCATGTATATGAAATTTGTTTGACCTCCAATATACAAACATGTTACACCGATAGGCGTATATATATTAGAATTTTGGGGTGGAGTACCATCTATGTTTTTTCATCCATGGACGATAATGAGAGAAGTGTATTGTCAAGATTGATTCTATGGGCGTCGTCCAGAATTCATAATTAATAATTTCAAAATAATAAAAAATAGCTTAGTTAACATATGGTAAATACAGTTCGTGATAGTTGGAAAAATTAAAATTCAACTTTAACTATTTTATTATTAGATACAACTATTTGATTAATAGATACAAATATGATCTTAACTCCATTGATGATACAACTATTAACTTAATGTAAACTCCAATCATGACTTTTACTTGAAGTGCAATTGCCGACATATTAGATTTTAAATTAACTATTAGCAACAACTATTAGTTTGAAAAATTAAAATTCAACTTCAATTATTCAATTATTAGATACAACTATTTGATTAATAGATACAACTATGAGTTTAACTCCATTAATGATAAAACTATTAGCTTAACTTTAACTCCAATGATGAATTTTACTTGAATTGCAATTGTTGATATATTAACTTTTAAATTAACTATTAGATATAGCTATTAGCTTAACTCTAATTATTCTACAACTATTAGCTTAACTTCTACTCTAATAACAATTATATTGGATAACTATTAACTTAACTATTAGTTGTACAAATATAGCTTAACTCCAATGATTCCACAAATATTAGCTTAACATCAACTCTAATCGCTTAAGGCTTAGTCGAAGTACATTTGGCATCTAGGAGTCTAGCTAATGTGCACTCGTGTAACGATCAAACTCCTAATAAAATTGTCCGATAGGCATATATATCTTAGAATTTTTTAGAGGATTACCATCTATGCTTTTTTTTATGTACGAACGATAATGAAACAAGTGTACTATTCAAATTGATTCTAATTTCAAAAAAATAAAAGATATCTTAGTTAACATCTAATAAGTACAGTTCATGATAGTTGGAAAAATTAAAATTCAACTTCAACTATTAGATTATTAGATACAACTATGAGCTTAACTCCATTGATGATACACGTATTAGCTTAATGTCAACTCCAATCATGACTTTTACTTGATTTGCAATATTGACTATTAGATACAACTATTAGTTGGAAAAATTAAACTTCAACTTCAACTATTCGATTATTAGATACAACTATTCGATTAATAGATAGAGGTATGAGCTTAACTTCATTGATTATGCAACTATTAGCTTAACTTCAACTCTAATCATGATTTTTACTTGAACTCCAATTGCTAATATACTAACACATCCACATAGTTTGTGGCTGGATCCTCTGGATAGGGATCAAATAGTTGAGAGATAGTTATGGAATGGAAGACATTTTGGAAATATTTTTTAATCCTCATATGTTAAATGGGTTCAACTTTGAGTTATCCATGCCTAGCTACGTGTTATCACCGACATTCTTCATGTTATTGATTTATCAACTATGGGTTATTTTTTATATTATTTTTCCTTTTTATCTCACATTCTTCTAGTTATCCACTCATCAGCTATGAGTTATCCATGCCTTGCTACCAGTTATACATTCATCAACTAGCTACTAGTTATTATATATATATAATTGTTTATTTCGAATTTTGAACGACTGCCATAGAATCAATCTTGATAGTACACTTGTCTCATCCTCGTCCGTAGATGAAAAGGCATAGGCCGTAGTCCACCCTAAATCTCAAATAAAAACGTCTATCAACGTAATTAACTTTTAAATTAACTATTAGATACAACTATTAGCTTAACTCCAATGATTTTATAACTATGATCTTAACTTCAACTCTAATCACTGTTATATTGGATAACTATTAGCTTATCTATTAGATACAAATATTAGCTTAACTCAAATGATTGTACAACTATTAGCTTAACTTGAACTCTAATCACATAAGGCTTAGTCTAAGTACATTTGGCATCTAGGAGTCTAGCTAATGTGCACTCGTGTAACTGTGGAACTCCTAATAAAATTGTTTGAACTCCTAATAAACTTGTACATTTGGTGGGTTTATATCTTAGAATTTTGGGGTGTAGTACCATCTATGATTTTTCATCTATGGGCGAGAATGAGACAAGTGTACTTGATTTTATGGGGGTCATTCAAAATCCACAATTAACAATTTCAAAAAAATTAAAAAAAATAGATTACTTAACATGTGATAAGTACAATTGGTGATAGTTGAAAAAATCAAACTTCAACTTCAACTTGGTAATTAAAACCCAATCATGATGATGTACAACTATTAGATTAACTCCAATGATAATATAACTTTAGCTTTTAACTTCAACTCATAGTAGTTATATTAAGTTATATTAACTTGGTAATTAAAACCCAATCATAATGATGTACAACTATTAGATTAACTCCAATGATAATATAACTTTAGCTTAACTTCAACTCTAATAGTAGTTATATTAAGTTATATTAAATTAATTATTAAATAACTGTAGATGTATTCATAACATATTGATCTTATTAATATGACAACCTAGAAAATAGAACTTTGGTCTTCTCCACCTAGCAAAGGTAAGGTTCCAACTCCACTCCATGAAACATCTTATTGTAGCAAGTGATGGTGGACAACAAGTAATAAGTAGCTGTGTAAACATGAGCAAGGTAGGAACTATGCCCTCTATGATCTGATGTAGAAATCCTGGACAATAATAAAAGTGTGTATTACTATCTTGCTATAAAATATAGAGAGATCACTCGAATTTATAACAAACCTGGATTGCTGATAGACGCTAACCCAACAACAAGATGTACCGAATGAATTGACCAAACTACACACCGGTATAATCGTGTACCGTTACCAGACGAGAACGCTCATCATGGCATAATCACTTCTCCCTTCACCTTCTGAGAGGCGATTTATTGTTCAATTGGCTTGGCTTTTAATTCATTGTATGTGGTATTGTGTGTGGCTCATTGTCCTCCCTCTGCAAATTGTTCTCCTCCGCAGTCCGCATGAAGTTCGTGGTGCCGTTCTTCCCATGTTCTTTTCTGACACGCAGGATCTACAACGAATCAGTTCACAAGTAGCACCAGTATTTTAATGCTCATCCCATTTCAGATTGTGTGGGCTGGAGTCCAGGATTTGATGGATGGATGGTGCTGATCGACCAGTGGAAGGCACTAAAAATTGAAAAGATTGCAGAACTCTGTCCCACGTACTGTCTTTGATGGATGGATGGATGGCCCAGGCATTACTCACAGTGACCCAATGGAAATCGATGACATTAGTGCAAAAAATAAACAATTGCACACCCAAACTGACAAACCCTTCCTAGCTCGCCCAACCAATAAAATTGCAACAACACAATGTCAGAGTGGAGGATTTCAGCAGATTGTGTCAAGAACTCAATGTGGCAATGGAGGATTTCAATAGCATTGTGTCAGCGTGTCATTAAAACGAACGGCTAGGATGACCTAAAGGAAGAAAAGGCATACCTACAGAGATATATTGAAGGAAATATATTTCAAATGTACAGCATTGGAGGTTTGTTTAAAAATAATAATAAGATCTCTATCATAAACAATATGATATAAAGCAATCTATATCATAAACAATATATATAATTGCTTTAGTCATTATTGAATTGAAAAGGTATATTAAAGTCTAAGAAAGAGATGTGTAACTTTTTCCTGTTTATCTTAAAGTTGATAACTTATCTTTTATAAAAGAATAATTTTTTTTATTAAAAATAACATTTGTATTTAAATTATATTTAAATTATTTAAAATTGTATAATTAAATAAACTAAAACCATAAACATTTACACATTTAGTCAACATTTTCATTCTAAAAAAGTGTTTATACCTGGATTACACAATTTTTCAACCTTTTCATTCTACAAAAAGTTTGCCCCTTGACAAATTTGATCTTCTACATACTAATTGGTAGATTTTTTAGATAAATTTATGCTGATATATAATGTTGCTCAGTCAATGTTGAAATCCAATTACCTGTAGCGCTGCCATTGTTGGAAGCCACCACATTTATTTAATTGGATTACTGTGTTTGAAGCTTCCTGTATTAATCAATAGACCGCGAATCGACCTATGTGACTTTGGAATATGTTCAAACAGAGCCGAGGAGCCGAGTTCAGGGTGAAATGGTTCATGTATGCCACTGCAGTGGATTCTTTAGCAGTCTTAAATCCCATACAAACGGTTTGCTTTCTCTACCACTTGCAAGATATATGTAGAAATTCGTATTCACGGTGCACAGCCCATAGATGATGTCGACATGCCAGATGCGAGTTCCTCTCAACAAGAAGAGTCTGACCATCTACTTGAACGTGCAAGGTTTCCAACCCTCAGTTACTGGATTTTTTTTGGGACACAAGCCACCTAGTAGTACAAGGAAGAGGATGAATTCATTGATGTTGGGCCTTTTCCTAGGGCTTGTGTTGCTGCATAATAGCTTATGAACCTTAGGTGTACCATACTTGTTGAATCCAGTGAACAGTGTGTGTGAACATTACCTACAATCTACCAAGTCACGGTAGACAATAGTGCTGTGTTTTTACTCAACGCATCTAACAACTCTATTTGATTTTTTAATCCATGCTGCCACAAAAATGAGTGTCTTTCAACTTCCTTTTGTTGTTTGCATTAGTTGATGATCAATGAAAAAATTGGTTGATGATCAATGTAAAAGACATTATTTCAACTTCATTAAGACAAATTATTTCAATTTTTTTTTATTGTTTATGTATTACATTACTTATGAACAATTTAAAAACAAGTTATTTAGGTATTCATCTTACCTTATTGGATGAGCATTGTTCCCATTGCTCTTTTACATAAGAGTTTACTTGGAACACTTTGGTGGATTCTTGTAAAGTCATTATTAAAGTTTTCCTTGTCATTTTTATATTCAATATGACAAAACTTAAATTATCATGTTGTGTTTCATATGGAAAAACCTAATTAACATGTTCTGTTTCATTAGAACTTTCCCTTTTTCATATTCTCATACACATTGATAGTGGTCATACACATTGATAGTGGTTGACAATTGATAATAAAATGGTTTTATTTTACATAACATTACTCTAATGCCATTATTGTTATTCTTCCCTTTTTTTCCTTCTTTAAAAGTAATAATCTAAACCTTCATATTTCCTTATCAATTAAATAAAAGTGTACTTTTTATTCTAAATGTAATACATATTAAATTACCATGGATTTTTTTATCCAAATGTGACACACATCCATGACAAAAGCATCACACAAAACTTAACCTTGATAATATTTACAAACTTATCATACATTGCTTAGATACAATGACATGATGTCCATTTTTCCACCAAGAGACCATATGCATTATGATGAGGTGTGCATTTCAAATTCAACTTTTGAATGACCTTTATAGATATTAAATTTGTAATTCTACCTCTATCAACAATGAGAGAACAACACTTTAAACCTCCAATCTTGCATTTGATTGTGAATGTAACTTAGTCTTTTGTTGTTTTGGTTCCATTTTTTAACATGGTCTCTCCAACTTCAACAATGCTCTTTGGAACATGAGATTCTCTCCACATTATTGTTGAACATCATCTTTGTGGTCTCCCGCAACATACCTAATTGCAATTCCTACTCCTTGATATTTAGTGTGTTTTCTACCTTCTTGTTCTCAATTGGCATTTATGTTGTGTATACACTCATAACTCTAATTATTGGTTTCTTCTCTTTTGATTCAACTTGTTCATCCTCTACTAGACATGGCTATGCCCTTACCTCTCATTCCTCTACTTTAATAACTCTTCAACATTCTAAACAATTTGTCTTCACCCATCAAGACAAGCTAATAATCTTTAGAAACCCCTTGATTTTTCACCATACTAATCTAATATTTGATAGCATATTTGACATTGTTAATTGATCCAACAACTACCTATTTTCCATCATCTCTTTGCTAAGATGAATTCGTTGGTGTATTCCTACATTTTTTTTCATTACCCTTCTTCTCTTTCAATGTCTTTCCTTGAAATTTCTCATTCTCATTTATCATCACACACATTCTAAAGATTCACTACAACACCTCTTATTTACAGCATACCATGCATTCTGGTAATATAATTCTCAACAACTCAATGGTTTCATTGTTACCTCCTCTTCATTCTCCTAGACCCAGCCTTCCCTTCTTTATAGTGAGCACAGTCTGCTTTCCTCAACACACTCTACTTCCCTCAACGTTTCTACCCAATAACCCTTTTACTAGAATTGTTCTCACATAATCCATAATCAAAGTAGTTGTAACGGTACAATTTTGACATAACACACATCACATATAATTGAAAGAAACACAAAACAAAACACAGACACAAAGCCGAACCAATCTATTAAAATCTTGAGATTTAAAGAATTACAGAAAATTACCACATAACTAGAAACAACACAACACACAATAACAACAGCAACAACAACAAAAATAAAAACCAAACCAGAAACAACACAATACACACTTATATATATAAAACCAGACCAATCTATTAACATTTAAACCATTACAAACTATTAGCATCTATGCTCTTTACGAAATATTAAAAAGGATTCTCAAAAGTCTTGAGATTTAAACCATTACAAATGACTACCATAATGGGATCTATGCCCTGAACGATATAATAAAATGGATTCATGAGAATCCTCTTCCTAGCTTCTTCTATACGGTCTTAACTGGAGCTCTGCACCGCTTTCCTATCCGTGAATGAATTATCTTTTCCTTCGCGTGCTCTTTCTTTTTCTTCCAGATCATTAATTTCACTCACAAGTTATTGACGGAGCATATAAGTGCCAACCAAAACGTCCTTAACCGAATCACAAGTTATTGACGGAGCATATAAGTGCCAACCAAAACGTCCTTAACGGAATCAGGCAGATCAATTTTCGTCTAAATCTTAATTTGTAGTGTTTAAATAGTAATTTTAACTATTTGGACAGTTTAAAAAGAATAACCTATGGACCCGACCATTTGCACCAATCTGACGCCCAGCAGAGCATCGCCACCACCTAAATAGCCTAAATAGAGCCTTAATCGTCCGATTGGTACAAATGATCGAGTCGATAGATTATTCCCTTTAAAATTAGAGATTTAGTCTAAAATAGTAAAATAAAATTACAAAATAATAAAAATAAAAATTTCACTTAAACAACCTTAAACAACCTTAAACAACCTTGACAAATTTAACAGATTTAAAAAAAAAAACAAGGCGTGTTTGTTGTCTTTTATCCTACTAGGTTATACACGTAACACAAGTTCCACTTAAATTCTGCGACGAAGTTAAATGTTCACTTTCTTTGTCAACTCACGAGAATCATTGTCCCACCGTTCTTTTTACTACCCAACGGGCAAGTAAGGAGAGTGCTCTTTCATTTTCCTGGAGATCATTAAATTCACTCACTAAATAGTCAACTCCCACTTAAAATCTGGCCCAAAGTTAAATGTTCACTTCCTTTGTCAAGTCACTAGAACCATTGTCCCACCATCCTTTTTAGTGCCCAACATGCGAGTGAGGGGAGTGCCGTTGGAGCCCTTTAGATCAAACTTCTAAAACAAACCAGAGTTAGAAAAACACACCACATAGATAGAATTTTCCCACATATTAAGTCACTTGGATTACGGGTTCTTAATAAAATGGCAAAACAAAAATTCCGAGGAGAATAGATTAAAAATAGTAATCTAAACGTTAAGAAAATTGAAACCCCATTACACTAATATAACAGCTTGAAAGGATACTATCAAAATGGCACGGAGTAATGGCTCTACAATTTAGAGCATTTCATTATTTAAGTAGTCTTGTTTTTTAACATTTTTATATTTTTATATATATTATATGTTTTAACAAACTTTTAAAATAAAAATTAATATCAATTAAAAAGTAATAATAATTTTTATTTTTTATATATATTATATGTTTTTATTAATTTAAAAAAAAAACTAAAAACAATTAAAAAGCAATAAAAAAACACGTCTACAAAGTTAACATAAATTTATAATGATTTGATGATGAGTAAAGCGTAAAAATATTTACCAATAATCATATAAAAATATTTCCTGCCTTCCGGTAATTTATAATGATTTGGTGATGAGTAAAGTATAAAAATATTTACCAATAATCATATAAAATATATTTCCTGCCTTCCGGTCTTCAGTATCTTGCTGCATGGTATTCGCTAGTTTGATCGTTATTGTTCTAACAAGGATTCAATGCCTGTCTTTTGATATTATCTATGCTATGTCGTTCATAAATTTCCAACTTTTCAAGTTTCATTGTTGAAGGTATACTTTTCTAGAAAATCAGTCCCTATTTTCTTTTCGTCATGCATACGTATGTACAGGTTGGGCAGGTTAGTGTGGTGTTCTATTAAGCGAAAATTAATCAATCTACAGCATAGTAATGATTGTGTGGTGTCGTTAATGATGTTTAGAAGGCTTCTTTTAAGTAGTTTTTGTAGTTTGAACTGATTATTGTGTTATAAGCAAAACAGTTTTTGTAGTTTCAACTGATTATTGTGTTAGAGGCAGAACAGTTTCAAACTTTTGATGTGGAATGTATGATCATAATGATCACGAACTATATGATTTTATAATTAATA
>LPNX010255654.1:33053-45072 GCA_001517045.1 Pseudotsuga menziesii
AAGGGGTATAGAGAGAAACATTTATATGCATGAAAAGAAGGGAAGACTAAGAACATTTTCTTTGTATGTAACCATAGAAAACATTTGTTTTCTTTTGATTTTATTCATTTCCTTAGCCATGCACCTAACTTATTTATTGTTCTTAACCATATCACGTGCACATTTTTGAATTGAAATTGTTGATATATTAACTTTTGAATTAACTATTAGATATAGCTACTAGCTTAACTCCAATGATTCTACAACTATTAGCTTAACTTCTACTCTAACAGTTCAATTATATTTGATAACAATTAACTTAACTATTAATTGTACAAATATTTGCTTAACTCCAATGATTCTACAAATACTAGCTTAACATCAACTCTAATTGCTTAAGGCTTAGTCGAAGTACATTTGGCATCTAGGAGTCTAGCTAATGTGCACTCGTGTAACAATCAAACTCGTAATAAAATTGTCCCATAGGCATATATATCTTAAAAAAATTTAGTGGACTACCATCTATGCTTTTTCATCTACAAACGATAATGAAACAAGTGTACTATTCAAATTGATTCTAATTTCAAAAAAAAAAAGATATCTTAGTTAGCATCTAATAAGTACAGTTCATGATAGTTGGAAAAATTAAAATTCAACTTCAACTATTAGATTATTAGATACACCTATTCGATTAATAGATACAACTATGAGCTTAACTTCATTGATGATACATGTATTAGCTTAATGTCAACTCCAATCATGACTTTTGCTTGAGTTGCAATATTAACTATAAGATACAACTATTAGTTGGAAAAATTAAACTTCAACTTCAACTATTCGATTATTAGATACAACTATTCGATTAATAGATAGAGCTATGAGCTTAACTTGATTGATTATGAAACTATTAGCTTAACTTCAACTCTAATCATGACTTTTACTTGACCTCCAATTGCTAATATAGTAACACATCCACATAGTTTGTGGCTGGATCTCGTGGATAGGGATCAAATAGTTGAGAGATAGTTATGGAATGGAAGACATTTTGGAAATATTTTTTAATCCTCATATGTTAAACGGGTTCAACTTTGAGTTATCCATGACTAGCTACATGTTATCACCGACATTCTTCATGTTATTGATTTATCAACTATGGGTTATTTTTTATATTATTTTTCCTTTTTATCTCACATTCTTCTAGTTATCCACTCATCAGCTATGAGTTATCCATGCCTTGCTACCAGTTATACATTCATCAACTAGCTACTAGTTATTATATATATATAATTGTTTATTTCGAATTTTGAACGACTGCCATAAAATCAATCTTGACAGTACACTTGTCTCATCCTCGTCCGTAGATGAAAAAGCATAGGTCGTAGTCCACCCCAAATCTCAAATAAAAACGTCTATCGACGTAATTAAGTTTTAAATTAACTATTAGCTTAACTCGAATGATTCTACAACTATTAGCTTAACTTCAACTCTAATCATTGTTATATTGGATAACTATTAGCTTAACTCAAATGATTGTACAACTATTAGCTCAACTTCAACTCTAATCACATAAGGCGTGGTCTAAGTACATTTGGCATCTAGGAGTCTAGCTAATGTGCACTAGTGTAACCATGGAACTCCTAATAAAATTGTTTGAACTCCTAATAAACTTGTACATCGTGGGTTTATATCATATAATTTTGGGGTGTACTACCATCTATTATTTTTCATCTATGGGGGAGAATGAGACAAGTGTACTTGATTTTATGGGGGTCGTTCAAAATTCACAATTAACAATTTCAAAATAATTAAAAAAATAGATTAATTAACATGTGATAAGTACAATTCGTGATAGTTGAAAAAATCAAACTCCAACTTCAACTTGGTAATTAAAACCCAATCATGATGATGTACAATTATTAGATTAACTCCAATGATAATAGAACTTTAGCTTAACTTCAACTCTAATAGTAGTTGTATTAAGTTATATTAAATTAATTATTAGATAACTGATCTTCTTAATATGGCAGCCTAGGAAATAGAACTTTGGTCTTCTCCACCTAGCAAAGGTCAGGTTCCAACTCCACTCCATGAAACATCTGATTGTAGCAAGTGATGGTGGACAACAAGTAATAAATAGCTGTGTAAACATGAGCAAGGTAGGAATTATGCCCTCTATGATCTGATGTAGAAATCCTGGACAATAATAAAAGTGTGTATTACTATCTTGTTATAAAATATAGAGAGATCACTCGAATTTATAACAAACCTGGATTGCTGATAGACGCTAACCCAACAACAAGATGTACCAAATGAATTGACCAAACTACACACCGGTATAATCGTGTACCGTTACCAGACGAGAACGCTCATCATGGCATAATCACTTCTCCCTTCACCTTCTGAGAGGCGATTTATTGTTCAATTGGCTTGGCTTTTAATTCATTGTATGTGGTATTGTGCGTGGCTCATTGTCCTCCCTCTGCAAATTGTTCTCCTCCGCAGTCCGCATGAAGTTCGTGGTGCCGTTCTTCCCATGTTCTTTTCTGATACGCAGGATCTACAACAAATCAGTTCACAAGTAGCACCAGTATTTTAATGCTCATCCCATGTCAGATTGTGTGGGCTGGAGTCCAGGATTTGATGGATGGATGGTGCTGATCGACCAGTGGAAGGCACTAAAAATTGAAAAGATTGCAGAACTCTGTCCCACGTACTGCCTTTGATGGATGGATGGTGCTGATCGACCAGTGGAAGGCACTAAAAATTGAAAAGATTGCAGAACTCTGTCCCACGTACTGCCTTTGATGGATGGATGGATGGATGGCCGAGGCATTACTCACAGTGACCCAATGGAAATCGATGACATTAGTGCAAAAAATAAACAATTGCACACCCAAACTGACAAACCCTTCCTAGCTCGCCCAACCAATAAAATTGCAACAACACAATGCCAGAGTGGAGGCTTTCAGCAGATTGTGTCAAGAACTCAATGTGGCAATGGAGGATTTCAATAGCATTGTGTCAGCGTGTCATTAGAACGAACCGCTAGGATGACCTAAAGGAAGAAAAGGCATACCTACAGAGAAATATTGAAGGAAATATATTTCAAATGTACAGCATTGGAGGTTTGTTTAAAAATAATAATAAGATCTCTATCATAAACAATATGATATAAAGCAATCTATATCATAAACAATATATATAATTGCTTTAGTCATTATTGTATCGAAAAGGTATATTAAAGTCTAATAAGAAAGAGATGTGTAACTTTTTTCTGTTCATCTTAAAGTTGATAACTTATCTTTTATAAAAAAATAATTTTTTTTATTAAAAATAACATTTGTATTTAAATTAAATTTAAATTATTTAAAATTGTATATGTATATATATATAATAATTAAATTAAATAAACTTAAACCATAAACATTAGATTATACATTTCGTCAACATTTCACTCTAAAAAAGTGTTTATACCTGGATTACACAATTTTTCAACATTTTCACTCTAAAAAATGTTTGATCCTTCTACATACTAATTGGTAGATTTTTTAGATAAATTTATGCTGATATATAATGTTGCTCAATCAATGTTGAAAGCCAATTACCTGTAGCACTGCCATTGTTGGAAGCCACCACATTTATTTAATTGGATTACTGTGTTTGAAGCTTCCCGTATTAATCAATGGACCGCGAATCGACCTATGTGACTTTGGAATATGTTCAAACAGAGCCGAGGAGCCGAGTTCAGGGTGAAATGGTTCATGTATGCTGCTGCAGTAAATTCTTTAGCAGTCTTAAATCCCATAGGAACGGTTTGCTTTCTCTACCACTTGCAAGATATATGTAGAAATTCGTATTCACGGTGCACAGCCCATAGATGATGTCGACATGCCAGATGCGAGTTCCTCTCAACAAGAAGAGTCTGACCATCTACTTGAACGTGCAAGGTTGCCAACCCTCACTTACTGGATTTTTTTTGGACACAAGCTACCTAGTAGTAGTACAAGGAAGAGGATGAATTCATTGATGTTGGGCCTTTTCCTAGGGCTTGTGTTGCTGCATAATAGCTTATGCATAGCTTATGAACCTTAGGTGTACCTTACTTGTTGAATCCAGTGAATAGTGTGTGTCAACATTACCTACAATCTGCCAAGTCACGGTAGACAATAGTGTTGTGTTTTTACTCAACGCATCTAACAACTCTATTTGATTTTTTAATCCATGCTGCCACACAAATGGGTGTCTTTCAACTTCCTTTTGTTGTTTGCATTGGTTGATGATCAATGTAAAAATTGGTTGATAATCAGTGTAAAAGACATTATCTCAACTTCGTTAAGACAAATTATTTCAATTTTTTTTAATTGTTTATGTATTAAATTGCTTATGAAAAATTTAAAAACAAGTTATTTAGGTATTCATCTTACCTTATTGGATGAGCATTGTTCCCATTGCTGTTTTACATAAGAGTTTACTTGGAACACTTTGGTGGATTCTTGTAAAGTCATTTTTAAAGTTTTCCTTGTCATTTTTATATTTAATATGACAAAACTTAAATTATCATGTTGTGTTTCATATGGAAAAACCTAATTAACATGTTCTGTTTCATTATAACTTTTCCTTTCTCATATTCTCATACATATTGATAGTGGTGGTGGACAATTGATAATAAAATGGTTTTATTTTACATAACATTACTCGTGCCATTATTGTTATTCTTCCCTGTTTTCTTCTTTAAAAGTAATAATCTAAACCTTCATATTTCCTTATCAATTAAATAAAAATGTATTTTTTATTCTAAATGTAATACATATTAAATTACCATGGATTTTTTTATCCAAATGTGACACACATCCATGACAAAAGCATCACAAAAAACTTAAGCTTGATAAATATATATTTAGAAACTTATCATACATTGCTTAAATACAATGACATGGTGTCCATTTTTCCACCAAGAGACAATATGCATTATGATGAGGTGTGCATTTCAAATTCATCTTTTGAATGACCTTTATAGATATTAAATTTGTAATTCTACCTCTATCAACAATGAGAGAACAACACTTTAAACCTCCAATCTTGCATTTGATTGTGAATGTAACTTAGTCTTTTGTTGTTTTGGTTCCATTTTTTAACATGGTCTCTCTAACTTCAACAATGCTCTTTGGAACATGAGATTCTCTCCACATTATTGTTGAACATCATCTTTGTGGTCTCCCACAACATACCTAATTGCAATTCCTACTCCTTGATATTTAGTGTGTTTTCTACCTTCTTGTCCTCAATTGGCGTTTATGTTGTGTATACACTCATAACTCTAATTATTGGTTTCTTCTCTTTTAATTCAACTTTTTCTTCCTCTACTAGACATGGCTATGCCCTTACCTCTCATTCCTCTACTTTAATAACTCTTCAACATTCTAAACAATTTGTCTTCACCCATCAAGACTAGCTAATAATCTTTAGAAACCCCTTGATTTTTCACCATGCTAATCTAATATTTGATAGCATATTTGACATTGTTAATTGATCCAACAAATACCTATTTGCCATCATCTCTTTGCTAAGACGAATTCGTTGGTGTATTCCTTCATTACCATCTCCTTCTATCTTTGGGTGCAACTATCTCAGGTTTCATAACTCACTCGATAAATTCCAATAGTAATTCATAGGTGAGAATAGCCCTTTTAGCATGGAAACCAACATGTCACAAGCCTACATTTTTTTCATTACCCTTCTTCTCATTGTCCAATTGTATATTATCCCACTACAGGGATGCATGACCCTTCAACTTGGTACATGCAGTCTTGAATTTCTTAAGGTCTTCAATTTGATTGATTTTGAAGAATATTTTTTTGCCAACAATCTAGTCTATGAGTTCTAAGGCTAATTAGGTGGGAGTTTCCTTTCTCAAATTTTCTCTTTGGTCTTCGAAGGCCCTTACAATTCTTGTTTTTTTAGGTTATTCTCTTTCAATGTCTTTCCTTTCTCATTCTCATTTATCATCACACACATTCTAAAAATTCACTACAACACCTCTTATTTACAGCATACCATCCATTCTGGTAATATAATTCTCAACAACTCAATGGTTTCATTGTTACCTCCTCTTCATTCTCCTAGAGCCAGCCTTCCCTTCTTTATAGTGAGCACACTCTACTTTCCTCAACACACTCTACTTCCCTCAACGTTTCTACCCAATAACCCTTTTACTAGAATTGTTCTCACATATCTAGAGTACAATTTTGACATAACACATATAACATATAATTGAAAGAAACACAAAACAAAACACAGACACAAAGCCAAACCAATCTATTAAAATCTTGAAATTTAAACAATTACAGAAGATTACCACATATAACCAGAAACAACACAACAACAACAACAAAAATAAAGACCAGAAACAACACAACACACTTATATATATATATATATATATATAAAACCAGACCAATCTATTAACATTTAAACCATTACAAACTATTAGCACAATGGAACCTATGCTCTTTACGAAATATTAAAAAGGATTCTCAAAAGTCTTGAGATTTAAACCATTACAAATGATTACCATAATGGGATCTATGCCCTGAACGATATAATAAAATGGATTCATGAGAATCCTCTTCCTAGCTTCTTCTATACGGTCTTAACTAGAGCTATGCACCGCTTTCCTATCCGTGAATGAATTATCTTTTCCTTCGAGTGCTCTTTCTTTTTCTTCCAGATCATTAATTTCACTCACAAGTTATTGACGGAGCATATAAGTGCCAACCAAAACGTCCTTAACCGAATCACAACTATTATTGACGGAGCATATAAGTGCCAACCAAAACGTCCTTAATCTAAATCTTAATTTGTAGTGTTTAAATAGTAATCTTAACGATTTGGACAGTTTAAAATGGAATAATCTATCGACTCGACTATTTGCATCAATTTGGCGCCCAGCAGAGCACCCCCACCGCCTAAATAGAGCTTTGGTGGTCCGATTGGTACAAATGATCGGGTTAATAGATTATTCCGTTTAAAATTAGAGATTTAGTCTAAAATAGTAAAATAAAATTACAAAATAATAAAAATAAAAATTTCACTCAAACAACCTGGACAGATTTAACAGATTTTAAAAAATAAACCAAAAAAACAAGGCGTGTTTGTTGTCTTTTATCCTTACTAGGTTATACACGTAACACAAGTTCCACTTAAATTCTGTGACGAAGTTAAATGTTCACTTTCTTTGTCAACTCACGAGAATCATTGTCCCACCGTTCTTTTTACTACCCAACGGGCGAGTAAGGAGAGTGCTCTTTCATTTTCCTGGATATCATTAAATTCACTCACGAAATAGTCGACTTCCACTTAAAATCTAACCCAAAGTTAAATGTTCACTTCCATTGTCAACTCACTGGAACCATTGTCCCACCATCCTTTTTAGTGCCCAACATGCGAGTGAGGGGACTGCCGTTGGAGCCCCTTAGATCAAACTTCTAAAACAAACCAGAGTTAGAAAAACACACCACATAGAGAGAATTTTCCCACATATGAAGTCACTTGGATTACGGATTCTTAATAAAAAGGCAAAACAAAAATTCCGAGAAGAATAGATTAAAAATAGTAATCTAAACGTTAAGAAAATTGAAACCCCATTACACTAATATAACAGCTTGAAAGGATACTATCAAAATGGCACGGAGTAATGGCTCTACAGTTTAGATATTTTGATATTTTAATGGCTCGGAGTAATGGCTCTATATGGCACGGAGTAATGGCATTATATGTTTTAACAAACTTTTAAAATAAAAATTAATATCAATTAAAAAGTAATAATAATTTTTTTTATATTTTATATATGCTATGTCGTTCATAAATTTCCAACTTTTCTAGAAAATCTATGCTATTATCTATGCTATGTCTTTTGATATTATCTATGCTATGTCGTTCATAAATTTCCAACTTTTCTAGAAAATCAGTCCCTATTTTCTTTTCGTCATGCATACGTATGTACAGGTTCGGCAGGTTAGTGTGGTGTTCTATTAAGCGAAAATTAATCAATCTACAGCATAGTAATGATTGTGTGGTGTCGTTAATGATGTTTAGAAAGCCTCTTTTAAGTAGTTTTTGTAGTTTGCACTGATTATTGTGTTATAGGCAAAACAGTTTTAGTAGTTTCAACTGATTATTGTGTTAGAGGCAGAACAGTTTCAAACTTTTGATGTGGAATGTATGATCATAATGATCACGAACTATATGATTTTATAATTAATATAAAGTTATGACTTTTTTTCCTTCGAAAAAAAGTAATGATTGTTAGGATAGGTTTATTGTTAACTGTTGAATTTCAACATCTTGAAATTCAACTATCTATTAATACTTTTGGTTTGATTTCTTTATGATGTTCTCCATCCGTTTGCATGTATTTAAAATATTTTAGACAAAAATTATTTCTGAAAAGTTCAGTGAAATAATAGGAGTAAACCAGTTAGCGTCGTATGCCATTTCCCTTTTCACACACGAATGGAAATAGGAGTAAACCAGTTAGCGTCGTATGCCATTTGGTGTTTATATTCAAACGTTTGTTTTTTATCAAATATTTTAATACTTCTTAATAAGAATAATGGTTATGGATTATATCATTTATGTTTAATTGGTTTGGGAATAATGATTATGGCTTATCATTTGCTAATGCCGATTGATTCATCATTTTTATTCCATTGATTTAATAGATTTTACTTTAAGAAAAACCATTTTTAAGTCCATTTATTTATGTCCTACCTCAAAAATTAAATATTTATTCAATTCTAATATATTAATGAATGAAGATGAATATAAGTTATGAATTAAAATATCAATAAAATTAAAAAAACGCTCTTATCTAAATACATTGAGTATTTTCTAGAATAAGTCAATTTATCATAGGAATAAAATCAACCTCAAAAATATTAAATCATAATATGAGAACATGGCCTCGAGCTTGGGTCCTACGAAACAACATGGTCAAAATTCGAATATATGAAGGTTGTTTTCCAAATTATTTATAAAGATTATAGACGGGTTAGAAGAACCTATATCTTTCCTCCATTGTCGGTATTACTGTGGGTAAGTCAAGGGTCATGGTCCACTGTAGAATTTGAGAGGCACCTAGACGTGGGTCACTGCCTCGAGAGTCGACAGCGCCTTCTTAACACATTTAAAACGTCGTCGTCCTTTCTCCAACACAAGTTGAAGCAAAATGTCGCGCAGTATGGAAAACGTCTCGTCGTATCGCTTTTTAGCCGAAGACCGTGCTAAACGCACGCACTCAATCCAAATTTGGTTGAAATTTCAATTTTTAGTGTTCAAATTGCAATTTTAGTGTTCAAATTGCAATTTAATTTTAAAATCAAAGATTTAGTTTAAAAGTGAAATTGACCAAAAGCTAAAAATCATTACTGAAATTGCAAAATCATTGAAATAGCCATTTCTATAAACAATTTTAACCAATCTTTATAAAAAATTTGCAAGAAAAAGCTAGGCTTTTTAGTTGTCTGGGTAACCGAGACTTGTGAATACAGACAGAGGGTGGTTAGAGATGCCAGGTACTTGTTTTATTATTATTATTATATTATATGATTTAAAATGGTAATTTTAGTTTTAGAATTTTATATTTTTAGATAAAAATAATTATCAAATTGAAATTATTCAATATCATTTGTTTTTTAGAAAAAAAAAACTAAATTCACAAAAATAAAAAATAAAACAAAAAGAAATCTCAAACATTTAATAAATAGAATACTCTTTCTAAAATTAAAACTAGCATATCTACATAGTTTGTGGTTAATAGGGATAGATGGTTGAGAGATACTTATGGAATGAAAGACATTTTGGAAATATTTTGTATTCTTCATATTCTTCTACTTAAATTGCTTTAAGTGTGAGTTATCCATGCCTAGCTACATGTTATCACCTACATGAACTATTAGTTATCCATTCATCAACTACGAGTCATCCATGCATTGCTACTAGTTATCCATTCATCATGTAGCTACCAATTATATTTTATATTCCTTTTTTTATAATTGTTTATGACTTCCATAAAATCAATATGGACAGTAATTATTTTTAACAAAATATATATAAACACAATTAAAACAAACAATAAAATAATCTAAATGTTAAATGTTTTTTATTTTTTTAGGATATTTTTTTTTCACGGAATAGGGTCAGTGCAAGCTAATAAAGCCAACTCAATTGTATTTTTTGAGATACTTATACAAAATATTTCCAAATATATAAGGTTTATGTATTGAAATTTTTTATAACTATGTCAAGTTTCATTTTTTCTATTGGTCACTTTTTTTTTAGGCAAATGATAAGGTATATGTTTTTGTGGGTGCGGCCTTTGAGGGCCTAAATGATTCTTTCGGGATACAAAAATTTGCACGCATGTAGAGAACACATAGCACTAGTGCAGCGCTATTTTTCGAAAATAAAATTAGTAATTTTTAATTTTTGTATTAATTGTCTAAGTGATCATTCCTCGAAAATGGTACATCTTTTGTGGGTGCATCCTTTGAAGGTCTTACTGAATAATCATAAAATGAGTTTTTTATAAAATGTAGAGGTCAATGCCTTCCAGTGCACCATATAATTTTTTTTTAAACGATTACGAATTGACAAAGTTATGGGAAAAATACTAACACCATGTATTTTGAGTTAAGGAGTTACAACACAATAGACATTGAAAACAAATAAGAAAATATAATATTTTTTAATAAAAATTACATATTTAGAATCTACAGAAAGAATGCTATTTATGTTTAAGATTTCGTAAAAAATGATTGTGTGCAGCATACTGTAACAAGTGTGTAAACAACGACTTCTTCCAAAAATGGAAGAAATGCCCAATTAGCTATGGTTTATTATATACCATAGTATAGGTTTGGTATTACCGAAGAAAACTCCAAACCATACACATAGGACTATTGGTGACATGCGAGCAAGTGAATTGGAATGTTTAAATTCAAATCACATCTCCCACCCTTGTAGAATTGAAAAACATGAGCGTGTTTTATAACTATAAAATGCGAGAGCGTTATAGAACTGTAAAACAAGAGCGCGCTATATAACTACAAAACGTGCATGCGTATTGTAGAGATAAAAATCTATCACTATATGTAATATATCAAATGTATGGGTAATAGTTTAGAGGGGGTGTGGAAGGGTCAAGGGCCTAGAGGATATTGGAAGTTCAGGTGGGAATGGTTAATAGTTGATAGGGGTCAGGGAAGGGTCAAGGGCCTAGGAATATGTTGGAAGTTCAAGTGGGGATGGTTAATAGTTGAGAGGGGGTGGGGAATGGTCAAGGTCCTAGGAGGATGTTGTAAATTCAAGTGGAGAAATATGAATGGAATGGGAACATTATGGGTTACAAGGGTGAAGGGGAGTGGGGATTGAGAGAATTATTAGTAGGAAAAGAGGTGTTGAAGACATACAAGGTTAGAAGCCGTACACAAGAGTTGAGTTTTGAAGGGGGATAAGGTGGAGGGGAGGGAGTGGGTGATGGTTTGATGTGAGAGAGGATTGGTGAATGGAAAGGTGGACATGGAGTATTAGAGGAGGAATAGGATGTGTTGGAGGAGAGAGGCAAAGGAGAGGGAAATTGAAGATATGGGAATGAGATGCGATAAAACAGATAATAGGGGTCATAATGAGGTAGGGGGTTGAGGAGAAGGGATAATTTGTAAAAATAGAGAGAGAGAGAGAGAGAGAGAGAGAGAGAGAGAGAGATAATGGCACAAAGGGCTGGTAATTAAGGGAGAAGGGAGGGAGATATTGATAGAGGGAGGTAAATAGAAGGTGGAGAGAGAGGGAGAGATAGAGGGAGTTTGTGAGAGAAGGGGGGACACACACACACACACACACACAAAGATTATATGGGAGATAGGAGGATGGGTGAGCGATAAAGGGAGAGGGGAAGGGTGAGAAATAGAGAGAGAGTGATGGAGGGAAGGATAGTGAGGGATGCATAGAGAAGGTGGAGAGAGATTATGAGACATGGGAAGTG
>LPNX010255659.1:0-20000 GCA_001517045.1 Pseudotsuga menziesii
TATTATTTTATTATTTTAACTATTATTTTATTATTTTAACTATTATTTTATTATTTTCCTTAGGAGGCCCATTTTAGACCCCAAAATTCCTCTAATGGTTTGATCTCTTAGATAATTAAAAACAAATTTAAACATATTATTTTTATTATTGGAAAAATAGTCGTGCACTAGTCCTATATGTTCTCTATATGTATCCCAATTTTCGTAATTTTATTCCATCATGTAGACACTCAGACGCTGCACCCACAAAAACATATACCTTATAATTTGTCCCAAAAATTAAAAGTGTCTGTTAAAAAATATCTAACTTTAGATAGTTAACAACATTTTCAATAGAAAAAAATTATATATTTGTAAAGGTCATTCAATTTCCTACATTTCTTGTTTTTTACTGATTGCAAGATTCATTGTGCAAGTGTCTCAAAATATCCATGCAAGTTGATGGATGTCTATTTTTTCAGTTTTGTATTGCATCTAACGCGCCAAAAGAGACCCTCAACTTCTTGCATACACCCGCATCCGAGTATGAAACCCACTCGAACATCACAAAATGATTGGGATAAATTAGAAAGAAGGGTGAGGAGTAAAATTAGACTTTTCTTATCATACTCTATGTTGTTGAACATATCTAGTGAAGATAGTGTGGAAAAGCTTTCAGGGAAACCAAGGAGTTTGTATCAATCAAAATCCCTTTTGAACATGTTGTTTCTGCAAAAGAAATTGTTTTAGCTCATGATGGATGAAAATGACACAGTGCCATAGCATATGAATGTACACAATACTCTAGAAAGTCAAATAACCTATGTTGGCATTAAAATGGTTGAAGAAGATAAATGTATTACATTATTGTGTTCTTTTCCAAATTCCCAGGACAACCTGATTGTTGCAATAAGTAGTGCTAGTTAAGCAACCTTAAATTTTGATTAAATAGTATCATCCCTCCTATCAGAAGAGATGTCACAAAAAATCATGCATAATCATAGCATTGATTCTTGTGTATGAGAGGTCGCCTGTGTAAGTTTTAAACCTGTGTAGAGAAGCAAAGAATACAGATTCTTTTAAGCAAAATAGAGATCAAAACACATCATTCACATAAAAACATAGAGATTTACCCTAGAAACCCTTAACCTAGAAAACCAAAAAACCTTGGAGCCACACCTCCTATTTTCTCTTCATTATGATTATGAAATCCTCACAATACAAAATATAGGTACTCCGCAACATCCAAATACCCTAATCCATTAACCCGGATTAGAAAAAAGACTCCAATCCCTTAACCGGGATTAAGTTACAGATTTTTAGACAAATTCTAAAAATAGCCACAAACAGCTATAAATAGCCATAAAATCTATAAATAGCCAAAAAAAATTGCTCGCTGCACTCTCATCGGAAACGGCCTATGGTCTGTTTCTATCGAAGGTGCCTTTGGGATCGTCGAGCTACAACACTGACATGTGCACCTCCCCTCCATACGCACATGCAAAGAATATAACATATACCTAATAGCCCGAGGAGAGAAACAAAAATAAAGGATATAGGGGGGATCTAAATTTAAGGGTATATCTAAATCCCCAGGAAAAGGAATAAGGAAGTGTTGTAAATGGGATAAATATAAAAACTATAAAAATAATTGCAAATCTAAGAATGTTGAGAAATAAAAGGACTATGAGGATAGCCCTTCCATAGAGGCAAAGACCTCCTCAGAAGGAGGGGATGCATACCTCGATTCCATGGGTAATCATTCAAAACATGATATATGTGTTATTGACTCGTCTGTCATGTCATATGACCCCTGTATGGAATGGTTCTATGAATATGAAAAGTACAATGGAGGAGATGTGTACTTGGGAGATGATTCGCTGGCTAGTATCATTGGACATGGTAGAGTCAAGATGAAACTCAAGGATGGAAGGATTAGAATCCACCTGAAGTGCTACATATTCCAAATGTAGCAAGAAACTTGATATCTTTCAGAATGATGGATGTTGCAGGTGTAAAGACTATGTGTGGATATGTTGCAAAATGGTTTGAGGTTCAATGGTATTGATGAGGGGAGTTTGTTATGGAACTCTATACAAACTATTGGGAAGCACCATCATTAATGAATGTAACAAATATGTTGTGCCTATGGAAGGAGTTCAAGATAACAGAACCCTGACTTCATCAAGAAGAAAGACGATGCTATGGCATCAAATATTGGGGCATATCAGAGAAAACACACTTCGTACATTACAAGGTAAAGGTATGGTTGAAGGTATGACTGATTGCACTCTGGATTTTGATTTCTGTGAACATTGCATATATGGAAAATAGAATCTAGTAAGATTTGCATATGGTGCTATAAGAGCAAAGGGAATTCTAGAGTTAGTACACAATGATGTATTTGGACTTGTGCTTATTCCATCATTAGGTAGATCTTGTATTATGTTTCATTTATAGATGATTTCTCAAGGAACACGTGGATTTATTTACTCTGAAAGAAATATGAAGTATTTTTTAAGTTTAAAGAATTCAAGGCTCTTGTGGAGAATCGGTTAGAAAATAAAACTAAGGTGTTGAGGATAGATAATGGTGGAGAGTTCTTTCAAAATGAATTCGAGGAATTATGTTTGAAGTGTGGTATAGAAAAGTATAAGACTACTTCATACACACCTCAACAAAATGGAGTTACTAAGAGAGTGAATATGGAACTCATGAAAAAAGGCAAGAAGCATGCTAAGCAGTGTTGTGATAGGACAAGAATTATGGGGAAAGGCGGTGGAGACAACATGTTACTTGGTAAATCGATCAGCCACATCAACATTGGTTGAGAAAACTGCACAAGAGGTATGGACTACTAAGAAACCCTATATAAATTATCTGAATGTTTTTGTTGTTATGAATATCTACATGTTCCAAAGGAGAAAAGGAGCAAGTTGGATAGCAAAACTGAAAAAAATATATCTTTATTGGCTATAAGATGACATGAATTCATGTAACTAAGAAGACTATTTGCAGTCGAGATGTTGTGTTTAGAGAGGTAAAAGAATTCCCTATACAAGAAGTGACTCCAATTGAAAAGGAACTAGTGAATATAGAGTTTGAGTTAGAAGTTGAAGAATCTGACTCAACGGAAGAAGCTGAATAAGAAGAAGAAGAACCTCATATCCTAGTTTTGAGGAGATCATCTCGAGAAAGAAGGAAACCAGAAAGGTATTCCCCTCCTGATTTTTTATTTCAGTTTTCTTTGTCTATTACTGATGATGATCCTATAAATGTGAAGGAATCTATTGATTCAGAGGATAGTGACCTAAGAAATGGATGCCATGGAAAAAAATGAATCTTGGTATCTAGTCCAGTTACCAGCTGGAAAAAAAATCGTTGGGAGCAAATAGTTGTTTAAAAAGAAGTTGAATGTAGAAGGTGAAATGGAGAACTAAAAATCCCTCTTGGTGGAAAAGGGATATTCTCAGATAGAGGGAATTGATTTTGGTGAAATATTTTGTCCAGTTGTGAAATTAACTTCCATTAGATTTCTTCTTGTTATTACTTTTGCTTTTGATCTTGAAGTAGAGCACATGGATGTGAAGACATGGTTCTTACATGGAGATGTCAAAGAATAAATATGCATGAAGCAAATAGAAGGTTTCACTATAAAGGGAAAGAAAGAGTTGGTATATAAACTAAAGAAGTCCCTTTGCTGTCTAAATAAATCTCCAAGGATGTGGCACCAAAAGTTTGACACATATGTACATGGATTGGGGTTTGTGAGAAGCAAAGTTGATCAATGTGTATACTCCAAATAGATTGGTGATCACTTCATTAACATAGTATTGTATGTTGATGACATGATGTTGATTGGAAACAACAAAGATGTTATAAAGGAGGTGAAGTATCATCTATCCACCAAATTTGGCAAGAAGGATCTCGATGCTACAAAATTCATGCTGGGAATGGAGTTAACAAGAGATTGTGCAACCAGGAAGATCTAGTTAAATCAAAGAAAATATGTTGAGATGGTACCACATAGATTTAACATGCAGTAAAGTAAGGTGTCCAAGGTTCCTATTCATTTAGGTGTAAAGTTATATGTAGAGCAGTGTCCCAATACACGGGAAGAGGAAGAAGATATGTCACAAGTTCCAAATGCCAATGCAGTTGGAAGTTTGATGTATGCAATGGTCTATACCAGACCAGAAATTTCACATACTGTGGGAATTTTGAGCAGATATATGTTAAACCCAGAGAAAGAGCATTGGAAAGCTGTAAACAGGGTCTTTAGATACTTGTGTGGCACCAAAAATTACACATTCTTCTACCAAGGAAGACCTAAAGCAGGAAAAGTAATAGATGCACATGAATTTTTTGATGCATACTAGGATGTCTATATTGATCGCAGAAGATATACAAGTGGGTATGTGTTTAACCTATTTGGAGGATCTATCAATTGGATGAAAAAGAGATAGGTTGTAGTTGCAATCTCAACTAAAGAAGATGAATCCATGGTAGAAACTCATGCTAACAAAGAAGCAGTATGGTTGCAGAGACTGTGTCTGAGTATTGGGTTTGTAAATAAAGATGTAAGGTTAGATTGTGATATCCAAAGTGTAATATTCCTAGAAAAGAACCTTGTTTATCATCCTAAGTCAAATCATATTGATGTCTAATATCACTTTGTGAGATATATGGTTGAAGACATGAAGGTGCTTCTAGATAAAGTTGACACCTTGAATAATGTTGTAGACTCATAAAAAAGGATTGTCAGTACAGAGAAGTTCTCTTGGTGTAGAGAATATATGGGAATTGATGCCCTGAACCTATGACTATATGAGTACATGACTCATTGTTATGCAAAGAAAAATACAATTCGGAGAATGCTGGGTATATGTTATATTCTTTGCATGTGCATGTCGAGGGAAGGTGCGTCTGTTAGCACTATGTCTAACGTTCCCTGTTGGTTGTTTTTGGTTGTTTTGGGGAATTTTCTAAACTTATGTAATTTAATCGTCATTAAGGGATTGGAGTCCATTTTCTAATATGGGTTAACATATTAGGGTATTGGATGTTGTTGAATACAAATATTTTGTATTGTGATGGATTCATGACGATTAATGAGAAAATAGGAGGTGTGGCTCCAAGGTTTGCTAGTTTTCCTGATCAAGGGTTTCGAGGGTAAATCGTTGTGTTTATGCGTGAATGTTGTGGTGTAGTATCTTTATTTCTAAAAAGAATCGATATGCTTTGCTTCTCTACACAGGTTTAAAACTTATAAGTGTATGGATTATTTGAAGGTTCCTTTTAGATGTCATAAATGTCGAAATATTGGGCACTCGAAGGTAAATCGTCCAAATGTAGATTTTTGGGGGTTTCTTATAGAATGGGAGGTGAAGATTAGTTTAAATAAATTTTGGATGTGATGGAACGTGGTTTAAAAATTCCAATTCCCCTGGATCATTCCTTGGAGAACTCGTTTGTTAGTAAGTTTTCTTAGTTTGTTCTTGTTCTTTTAAAAAATGTATCTCCTGAAGAAATCCTTAATTCTATATCTGCCACTAGTAAGGAGGATTATGGATTGATTTTAAAAGATAATTTGGTCACTACTAAAATGCCCCCACAGACTTTGTATTTAGAGACTCAGTTTTATTTTCCCTTTGTTAACTTGGAAGTTTGTGACCCAAGGTCTATTCATAGAATCCTTCTTTCAGAATCCAACCCTTCCACTTTAAGGGAGGACAGGGAACAAGGTTTGTTGGGGGATGCATATAAGAATATCTCTTTTAGGAAGGAGGATATAAGTCTAGTCACTTTACCTGAGTTGTCTGATGATATTATGAACTCTCCACTAAAGGAGTCTGATTTTCCTCACTTGAAGGGTAGTAAAGGTTCCTTAGGTATAAACCTTTCTCGTTCTCCTATCAGATATTCACCTATGAATACAGAGTATTATTTGATGAGACAAGAGGGTTATAAAAAAAAAATTCATGTTTATTCTTCTTCTAACAAAAACTGTCTTGGGATTATTCCGATCTCATCGATATTTAATGGGAATGTTACTACTAGTAATACCAGAAGGAATAAAAAATTCAAAGGAGTATACACAAGTAAAAAATTAGAGTTGGGGGAGTTGAAATCTAAAGAAGAATGAGAAGGAATTTTTTCTTTCATTATGAGAAAATTTCCATCTCTGTTTGATCAAGATTAACAAAGAAGAATCACTCTGACTCTCGAAATTGGGCTCTTAGATAAAGTGCACCCTTAATGGGGTTCCTCAATGAATTTACTCCCTTGAAACATTCAAGGGCTAGGCAATGGCCAAAAAAGAACTTCCTTTAAGGGTATTTTAGAAAAGATAAAACCCATTATTGTTCTGCTTCAAGAAACTATGGCATCTGCTAAGGAGGCTTGTAGTTATTTTTCGAAGAATAAACCTTAGTGGTGGGTATGTACATTTGATTGAAATGGACTCTTGGGGAGAAGTATTGTGGATTGGAATCCCAACAAGGTTGAGATAAATTCTTGTTCCACTTTTGTAGGTATTCTATTATATGGTAAGCTCAAAGGTATTCATAAGAATTTGAGGATTTTAAATATATATGGACTGTATGAAAACAAGAAAATATTTTGGGATCAACTAGCTCTTTTTACTTTTCTAGATGACAATTATTTTATTTTAGTAAGCCTTTTAAATTTCACTTTATCGTCAAAAGAAGTCTGGGGAGTTGGAAATAAATTTGATCCATTAGCTGATCATCCGCTGTCAATTTTTTAGAAGAAAAAATTGGTGGATATTGTCCCAAATGTTCTAGTGTCGACCTGATCAAACATGCATTGTGGGGGGTGGTATTACTAAGAGATATTACATATTTATTATGTCATAGGTTTTGTGTGATAATTTAGGAAGGTATCACTCTTGGTTTTATGCTTCAAGTTTATTACATCATAAGGTGGTAATTGTCAGTTTGATTTTGATAGAGGTTTTGTCCAGTATCCTTTTAAGTTCAATCCAATTTTGCTTGAAGAGGTGGAGCTTAAGGTATTGGTTCATGAAAAAATGAAATCTTTTTCCCTTCCTGTTCACTCTTCTCCAATGCAAAATTTTGTAAGGAAGTTGTCTCTTTTGAGAGAGGAAGTTAAGATATGGGAAAAAGAAAAGAAGGTATCAAATGAAAAGATTTTAAATGAGATAGATACTAAAATACAAGAGTTAGCCACTGTTGTTGATGAAGACTTATTTTCCAGTGAAAGGAAGGAAATTTTTTTATTATTGGAAATGGATAAACTAAGGATCATTAGGAAAAAAGAGGAAACATGGAGGAAAAAATGTAGAGCGGTATGGTTAGAAGCTAGTGATAAAACGAGTGGATTTTTTCATTGTTTTGCTAATCAGAGACGGTTGACAAATGCTATTTGGGAATTGAGGAATGAAAATAATGTAGTATGCAGTGATGTTAAATCTCTCAAGAATTCTATTGTGAATCATTTTAGGGATATTTATTATGATTTTGGCTCCTCTAATTTAGAAAGAAAAATAAAAACTATTAGAAATTTCCCTCGTTATTTCTCTAATGAGGATTTAAGGAAATTGGTTAGAAGATTGAGTTGGAGGATGTTCTGAAAATCCTTAAGTTATGTAGGAAAGACAAGAGTTTGGGTCTGGACAGATGGAATAGAATTTTATTTGTATTTTTTTGACCTCTTAGGAGAGGAGTTGATTGAGGTAGATGATGAAACAAGAATAAGGGGTCTTTTGCACCAGAATATAAATTCAACCTATATCACTCTTGGGATCAAAAATCCTCTTGTGTCTGCTCTAACACCTTGATCCTTTCCACAAGTAACTCAATAATAATCCTCACCTCCTTTACTATGAGCCTTCCACTCTCCTCCATCAATACCTTCATTATATTCTCATTCCTCAATGAATTCTTGAACCTTGGAGCTCCCTCTATATATTCTACCTTCATTATTATTCTCCTCAACTCTTCACATACCTCAATCGGAACCATCATTTTCCATGGGATTCCTTCAGTCAAGATTCACATCCTTGACCATCTTCTGCAGTCAATTTCTACACATTCACAACATGTAGTTCTTCTGAGAACTTCCTCAACAAGTTATCCTTCCAATAGTTCTACCCATATCCCTCTATAGGAACTATTATCTTCTCAACTTCTTGCATGAAAATAAACTCCACCTTCCACCTTCAAGTGGGATATTTACTTTTCACTAGACAACTTTACTCAACCTCACCATCAAAGTTTTCCAAACTCCCAAACTTCCTAAGGGTTTTCCTCCACCTTTTCTCTTAATATATCTACCCAACCATCTTATTGGAACTATCCTCACAAGTCTAGCTAACTATAGATGGAGTTGTCTTCTTCAACTCTTCACTACTCATTAGAGGAAATTTCAACTCAAAATGGGCCTCCTAAGGAAAATTAATAAAATAATAGTTAAAATAATAAAATAATATTTATTAATTTTGGAGGAAGAAAAGAAAAAACTACTTTTTTGTTCGTATTTTCGACATATCTCCCAATTTTTTTACTCAAATTTCGATCGAGAGAGCTCGTTGGATGCAGAATTAAATTTTGCATCCAACGAGTACCCACTCAGCGTACTTTTTATGGACCCCGCTACCCCAAAACAGGAAATTTCTCAGGTATTTCTTGTTTTTGGGGTAGAGAGGCCCATCAAAAGTATGCTGAGTGGGTACTTGTTGGATGCGGAATTTAATTCCGCATCCAACGAGCTCTCCCAATCAAAATTTGAGTAAACATACAGGGATATATGTCGAAAATACGAACAAAAAAAGTAGTTTTTTTTATGATACTTATCCCCAATTTTATATTAAAAAATTGTTTAAGAGGTGCTCCCTGAATTTTAAAGCATTTTCATTGGCTAATACATGATGACATGGAATTATTATTATTTTTGGAAGGCCCATTTTAAATTGAAATTTCCTCTAATGCTTCTATAACTATACCCACAATTGCAATTATGGATCTATGTATTGTTCACACTTACACAAGATGATCCTACTCAGATACCACAAGTGACGAATTATGGGGGGTGTTCATGTCTCAAGGAATGAAATAGGATTTTCCCTATGCATAAGGGTGAGAGCATTCAATAACTAGTCCTACTCAACATAGACTCACTCACAATAAAAGGGGCTTGACAAGCCCTTCATCTATTATGCATAATAGCATACATTTATGATTATGTAGATACTAGGAAACTCATCATATGGGGTTTCTTATGACCCTTCACTTAATCACACACTTAATTATCAATAGCATGTTTGGATTAGCCTCAGTTAGGCACTACATACATAATATAGTCTATGCTCTTTCCTCCCACAACCTACATTATGTTTTCCCTATGTGCCTTTACTTAGCCACTCCTCCCTTCTCCTCTCTCTCTCGGGAGAATTCTCTTATGTATCTCCCTAAAGTTCCTTTATCCACTCAATCTTCCTTCCTCCTTCATACATGTCACACTCTACATGGGAACTCTTCCTATTTTTGAGGATCCTTCCTCCTTTGTATAAGTTTCTAGCTATGCATTAATTCATGTCTCTTTGCATTATTATGACATTATGGTGAGATCCTTGATCCTCACCCAAACTTTCCTTGAATTGCACAAGTACCATCCTTCTATGGATCCTCATCATTACCCCATACTAACCTTTATAACTCATGCCTATGAATTTGTTCCTTCTAAATCCTTTGATTGTTACATAGGTATTCGGTATTTGTGCCTCCTTAATAGACATGGATCCCTACTTGGTCAACTCCTCTTTCTCAGGCCTTCATCCACACCCTTTTCATGGGTATGCCTATACCCATAGTCTAATTCATAGTTGGAAATCACTACTACACTCACCAAATCATCTTCAAATGACACTTCCAACACCATTTCTTGATGCATTGTCGGGCTCGCCTTCCTTGGCATTTCTCCTGATTCCCTACCTTCACTAAGTCCTTGACATTCTATCAAGTTTTCATTGAAAAATTCTTTCATCTAATTCTTCATAGGAGCCATTTCCATGCTCTCTGAACCCAATTCCCAATTCCCTTACTTCATGCATGTCATGTCCCAATACATCAAAATTATTCTCTCTATTGCTCTCCCATCCTACGCCTATCAATTATTTTCTCTAGTGGTTGGCCTCCAATGAGGTATCGCCGCTACATTGGCTTCTGATGATTTGGAAATTGTGATCATGCCTAATAACACATAGAACATGATCGCTCCTGACTCAAAATCCCTGCTACTCCATTCATTTCTTCCCCCAATGGATCAAATGGGTGCGCCTACCTTTGATATTTCAATGAATTATTGAGATTCATTCTCCACGTCCTCCCTTAGATGCTTCCATGCGTCCTTCTCCTGTAGACAATTACACCTAATGTTCGGAAGTTTCAATCCTTCCTCGAAATCATGCTCAGTCTCTAATGTCTAGCTCTTCAATCATATGTTCCTACATCAATGATACATACTCCTTGAGATAAAGGTCTCCTTGGGTGTTCTTCAGAAAGTCTCAAACTTTGCTATGTCACAAGTTAATAATATATATGGTTTGTGGGTTGTTAGATATACTCTTGGATTGTAATGCTACAAGACAAATCAACCTTAAGCCTAACTAAAGTCACTTTATCTAGTTACTAGTTCCTGTGGTTTTGAAAAAATAATATTTTATTTACTTTCCTTCTCATAACCATATAAAGTTTTGTGTGAAAGATTTGAATCATTTTCTTCTAATTTGAAATTGAAGTTTTTCTTACCATCCTTTATAATTTCATTTTTTAATATTTGCTCCATAAAGTGTTTTTTATTTATAACTCCATAAAGTGTTCTTTATTTATAACCAACCTCATATAGATTTGAAGGTTTTAAAACCTATATTTTTCTATTAAGTCAAATAATAAGCCTTAAATAGTAGTCACGTCCAAAGATATGCATATCATATTAAAAATTGCATAATAAAAGTTGCATAAACCTCATTACTCTTTCAATATTTTTTAGATTTGAAGGTTTTAAAACCTATATTTTTCTATTAAGTCGACTAATAAGCCTTAAATAGTAGTCACGTCAAAATATATGCATATCATATTAAAAATTGCATAATAAAAGTTGCATAAACCTCATTACTCTTTCAAGATTTTTTAGTCATTCATTAATTTTGCATTAATGAGTTGTAGGGAAGACATGAGTATTTTGTAAGGAAGACATGAGTATTTTACTACAAGCAAAGTCACACATACAAATTAAACAGAATGAACTAGTTTTCAACTTTGCTAAATAGTTAGCTTTCCTCAATTCAATCATTCCTACTTCTTGATCTTTTTGATAGCAACCAAAGGAGGAGAAATAAGTCTATTGTGAAAGAAAACATATTAATTAATAGAGTATAATACACCATTTTATCTTACTCGATATCTATATAAACAAATCATTTAATTATACTTAAAACATTATAATTAATATAGTGACACTTTAGTCATGAGATAGTTTATGAATAAACATTGTATATAAAAAGGTAATAAATAATATAACTTTCTTTTATAATACTATTATACCAATTTCAATTTAAATGACACGTATTCTTTCCAAAGGTCTATGGTTAATGATGAACTTCAATTTATGTATTGTGACACGAAATGGTTCTCATTGGTTTATGTAATGTGCAAGGGAATTGTTATGCATGGAATAAACCCCATTTATCTATATCATCTCTCTCATCTTTGTGTCATTAGGACTTCTATATCTTTAGGTCTAGACAATTTAAGCCAATAGTAGGATCACCTTTTATCACACCACATAGTAAACCCACATCAGTCTTCCACACTCCCAAATTTGGTTATTAAGTAGCAGCGAGTCTTTCCTAAATCATTATGATTTAGGATTTGATACTATAAAGTGAACATTTTTGAAACAAAGTTTAGGCACGTCTCACTAATATATTTCAAAAACTAAATTAATGGAAGATGAAAAAGAAATCTTTAGAAGACATGTATGCAACTCCATTAGATTCTCAATATAGGGAATTTAATATGTACAAATTTTTGAGTAAAAAAAGTACATTACCATGGGAAAGAAATCAATATTTTTTCTTTAACTTGAAAGGTTTTTATTTAGAAGTTATATGTGATTTCATTGATTTTTATACTTGTTCTCATTTCCATTTCAATAATGATAACTTGTCTATTTGTTTCAAGAAAATGTTTGAACAAGATTTTTTATGCCCTAGAATACTAACATACCATAGAATACCATATAATACCATACCATAGAATACTAACATCATACCATTCTACCATACCATACCATACCCTACAATACTAACATCATAGTACATACCCTACAATACCATATGATACTAACATCATACCATGTACTAACATACCATACCATACCATTCTAGTTCCATCACATAACTTGTAAAGAGGTCATAAAACCCTACTTCCATCTCATAACTTGTAAAGATCTCATAAATCCATATTTTCATCTCATAACCTCTCAACCCTAGTTATAGCATGCAATTTGTAGTTCATGAAACCCTAGTTGGTTTAGGATCTGTGTATGTACATGTGTTTCTACTTCCATCTCATATCTTTTAAAGAGGTCACAAAACCCTAGTTCCATCTCATAACTTCTCAACAATAGTTATAGCATGCAATTGTAGTTCACAAAACCCTAGTTGGTTTTCAATGTGTACATGTACATGTGTTTATACTTCCATCTCATAGCTTTTAAAGAGGTCACAAAACCCTAGTTCCATCTCAAAAATTCTCAACCCTAGTTATAGCATGAAATTGTAGTTCACAAAGCCCTAGTTGGTTTTCATTTTGTACATGTACATGTGTTTCATCTCGTAACTTCTCAACCCTAGTTATAGCATGCAATTGTAGTTCATGAAACCCTAGTATGCAATTGTAGTTCATGAAACCCTAGTATGCAAGTATTAACAATATTGTAGTTCATGAAACCCTAGCATGCATTAAGGTATCCACACTATAATTGTTTTCCTCGTTAAGGTTTATAAGCCCTAATCATCTTTCATCATAGAAGCACATGGCATTTCAGAAAAGCCTAGCACCAGTTTCGACGTCAACATGTCTGTCCTAGGATGATTCCTCAAACCCTAGGTCTTTTTCTATTGCATCAACACAAGCACCAAGACCTCCATGGAAAATCAACTAAACTTAAAAAAATATTCTTCTAAGCAAGGAATCAAAAGAAGCTCGAGACTTATCAAGTTAAGTTTTCCATGGTCTTTCGCTAACCTCCATGTATCACACAAGAACAAGACTGCAATATCACCAAAGACAATAGCTCTTTTCTTTGTATCTTCTATAGGGTTGGAACCCTAATTATACCTCCTTTTCCTTAACAACAAGAGCTATATATTTTGCAATACAACCATCAATTCCTCTAGTATTATATATCCTTCTCCAAGGTTTACTTACATATATAAACCCTAGTGTCGTCATGCATATCCAAGTTTCATCGTGTAATGCATTCCTCCTCTAATTGTGTACCACATCTTCTTATTCCCAATTCTCCTCAACATATGTGTCAGAGGTGGTTACAATGCTCCAATTCTTATCCTCAATATGTGTGCCAAGGTGGTTACTATGCTCATTTGTTCTCCTCAACATGTGTGTGAAGGCGGTCACTATGGTCCAATATTTCACTTATCTTCATCCTAATATCACAAGGAAACCCAACAAAACAAACCCTAGTCCAACTATATGTTAACCCTATGAAGATACATCCCTTTAGGGCACTCTTTCCAAGCATATAACATATCTAGAACCTCTTATTACAACAAATTAAAACATCAATAAATCTACTGAGAAAAACCCTAGTTTACGAAATTGATGTACAATGGAGTCACTAGGCCATGCAAATGCGGTGTAGAGGGCCCACTAGAGGTAATGGTATGCTAGGAAACCAACGAAATTGACGGCTCATCAATCCGACCTCCGGTTGGCGAGTTATGTCGAGTTGCAAGTTGCATGAAAATGTCATTCAGGGACACTTGGTCACTCTCGGTCCGAGAGCGAAAAACCAAATGGAGTAGCAAGATTGCATGTAGTTGGCTCCAACAGGTGTGTATGTACAAAGCCAACATGGGAACACCACCAAGACTAGCACGGAGAATGGTTTTGCAGAGTTGACCCACCAATGCGAGAGTTGCATAGAAGGAAACTGAGCAAAACCCTAGTTTATGAAACTAATATACAATGGAGTCCTTGGGCTATGAAAACGTGGTGAAGAAGGACCTCTAAAGGTAATGGCATGCCAAGAGACCAAGGAAGTCGACGGCTTGTCGATCTGACCTCCGGTCGCAAAGTTATTTTGAGTTGCAAGTCGCATGAAAATGTCGTTTAGGGACACTTGGTCACTCTCGGTCAGGGAACAAAAAACCAAATGGAGCAGCAAGATTGCATTCTATTGTCTTTGATAGGTGTGTATGGCCAATGCCGAAATGGGAACACCACCAAGACTAGCACGGAGAAGGGTTTTGCAGAGTTGACCCACCAATGCGAGAGTTGCATTGAAGGAAACTAAGAAAAACCGTAGTTTACAAAACCGATGCACAATGGAGTCACTGGGCTATGAAAACATGGTGGAAAAGGCCCTCTAGAGGTAATGGCATGCCAGGAGACCAAGGGAGTTGATGGTTCATCGATCTGGCCTTCAGTTTCTGAGTTATGCCAAGTTGCAAGTCACATGAAAATGTCATTCAAGGACACATGGTCACTCTCGATCCGGAAGCAAGAAACCAAATGGAGCAGCAATATTGCATGTTGTTGGCTCCAACAGGTGTGTATGGACAATGCCGACATGGGAACACCACCAATACTGGCACGGTGGAGGGTTTTTCGGAGTTGACCCACTAATGCGAGAGTTGCATTGAAGGAAACTGAGCAAAACCATAGTTTACGAAACTGATGCACAATGGAGTCACTAGGCCATGCAAACATGGTGGAGAGGGCCCTCTAGAGGTAATGGCATGCCAGGATACCAACAGAGTTGATGGCTTGTCGATCCGACCTCCAGTTGCCGAGTTATGTTGAGATGCAATTCACATGAAAATGTCGTTCAGGGACACTTGGTCACTCTCGGTTCAAGATGACATGCTAATTGTTGGGCATGGTAAGAGCATTATTAAAAGGTTGAAGAAGGACTTGGGAAGTCAATTTGCAATGAAGGATTTGGGTCCAACACAACAAATATTGGGCATGAACTATATTTCTCCAAAAATGGATGGAAGAAATGTTACTTGGAAAGACATAATCCAAGTTGTCCCAGAAGACTTAAGATGGGTGTATTTAGCTATGGTATATGATAGAAACTGTATCTCTTAAACATGAAAAACTCTTTGACCTTTCTTTGTGTTATACCTTCTGTTTTCACATTCAATTCTAATTATTGAATAAAATAGAATAAGGATAAAAACTTACTAGAATAGCAATTAAAATTTAGAGATGAAAGGATAATGCACAAGTCAAATGCCATTTAACAATATTAGAGAAATTATTTTTTGATTAGTAGCCCGATGCAACACAAATTGGAAAGAAATTTGCAAAGATAGTGGTTTACCAGGCAGGACAAGTAGAGAACAATATAAAGTGCGGAGTTAGCAAACCTGTGAAGGACATGATGTTGGTTTCCAAACAATATTTTCTCCCTCCAATTTTGGAAAAAATTTAAACCTGAAAAGACGCAATACAAGCCTAATGGAAGACCACAAAAATAAGCATGTTTCAGTTAGCTGCAATAATATCTCACTTTTGACCAACATTTTTATTACTCACATGCTTAATCCTCTTGCACCACATTAGATGTTTTTTCCAATATTAAATGGAAACCCAAAAACCTACTATGGATTGATCTTGTATTGTTTATCATAGCAATGATGCTAAGAATATATTTTAAACTCCTGTAGCAAAGGTAAGAGAAACATGGGTGAAATATTAAACCAGTGAAGGGTGTCTATTGAAGATACATGCATCAAACATTTTCACTTGAAAGTTACATTCAAATAATTGAATCTGTAATTAAAAAGAACAGAAGGAATTGAGAATGCAAATGATGAAAATTTGTATTCTTGCATAGATTTAGTGGCTAACAAGAAGTAGTGTGAAAGGGATGGAGAAAATAGTCAATTGTCTCTAGTAAAAATAGTCAATTGTAGAGAATCGTGTGCTTGTACAAGCTAACACATCAAAATCTAGATGTCAGTTCCATGAGTGATTGAAATTGACAGCTATTATTAAAAGACAAGACGATCATGATAACTTACTTTGATTTCTATGTGAACTCTGCAAAATCCTTTCCCTTTCCATCTATATTGATGTCATGCCTGAATATATAGCATGTATAAATACTTATTACCAATATGGTTCATAAAACATATCATACTTGGTAATAAGTATTTATACATGCTATATATTCAGACATGACATCGATATAGATGGAAAGGGAAAGGCTTTTGCAGACTTCACATAGAAATCAGAGTAAGTTATCATGATTGTCTTGTCTTTTAATCTGTCAATTTCAATCACTCATGGAACTAGCATCTAAGTGGAGTGTAAGCGCAATTACCCAATCTCATTCAATATAGCCAGCTAGATCCTCTATGTTGCTAGATGCCTCCATCAATATCTTGTGCTATGAATGAGGCAAGAAGTAATGTACCTTGGTTGAGTTCTTCATTAATGTTGTCTGTAGATGGATGTTCATTCCAACAATCAAGTTTGTGAAGTGATAGACCACAGAATCTGGTCTGTAATCCATGAATATATGCCCACTAGTTCTTCTTGATTTCCCATCTAGTGTAAGATATTCACCCTCAACCACCATCGAGCCAATAGGAAATTCATTGCCTTCATCATCAATCAATGGTCCGTTTAGGATTTGCTTACCTTGAATGAATCATGCCAACCAATAATCCACACCCCATTCATTGTCTTTCGGGGAAACAACTGCATATATGTGTCCTGGTTGTACAAGATCTGAGATATGGTCGTAGTCTGTCGAAATCGCTGACTGACCCTCCCCTAAGTGGATTGTTTCACCGACTACACATGGTTCTACTACTAGTGACACATGATCCCAATCATCAACCCAATCCATGTATTCATATTCATCTCATTCACCATTGCTACAAGGGTTGTAAAAGAAAGCAAGTTCTTGTGTCCATATTTCAAATAGGGGGTTGTTTGAGCTTCGAACCGAATGAAACATGACCAATATATGTCAAACACATGGAAAAAACTCCTGACTGGCCTTCCTACCACTTTAGTTCGGTCTGACATTGTTGCAGAGCACCATTGAGCTATGGATTCTACATCTTTGATATGGTGTTTTTTGGTAAACCTCATCTCCTCCCTCCGTAGTGCGGTCTTGATGCAGGCAACAACCCTGTAATGCTGACCTTTGTCGTGCCTGGTCTAAAAGTAGTTCCATATATGCGGCACATTATAAGTCTTATGTAACATACTCATCCATTGGAAGACTCAGGAATTTTTATATTGGCCCACACAACCATCTGACCATATCCAATGTTGATCCATATGTATATTTTCCTCCTTTAGTTGATCATAGAAAATTTGAAAACAGTGTTGCACATAATGCAAATCATGGAATTTGTCATCACTTATGTAAATGTTTGTCTCCTTCTGTATTATCGTGTTGTTAATGCTGCTCTCATGGCCATGCCTATGTGTAGTATGTACCATGATGCTGACTTGGTCTGAATGGTAGTATTGACTATGAATTTCATTTTGTGGCTAAAGGGTGTAGTTTTATGCAAAATCCACAATTAAAAATATGGTCCCAATGGGAAAGTTGTCCTTGCATTTTCTGTACTGCTCTTCCGTTCCCCATTCATTGTCTTTTGGGGAAACAACTGCATATATGTGTCCTGGTTGTACAAGATCTGAGATATGGTTGTAGTTTGTTGAAATCACTGACTAACCCTCCTCTAAGTGGGTTGCTTCACCAACTACATGTGGGTCTACTGCAAGTGACACACGATCCCAATCATCAACCCATTCCATGCATTCACATTCATCCCATTCACCACTGCTACAAGGGCTGCAAAAGCAAGCAAGTTTCTGCATCCATATTTCAAATAGGGGGTTGTTTGAGCCTCAAACCGAATGAAATCCATGTGTTCCTTGTATTGTGCCACAACTATAGGAATGTGATTGGTCTATGTCAACCACATGCCAAAATTCCTTACTGGCCTTCCTACTACTTTAGCTCAGTCTGACATTGTTGCAGAGCACCATTGAACTATGGATTCTACATCTTTGATATGGGGGTTTCTGGTAAACCTCATCTCCTCCCTTCATAGTACAGTCTTGATGCATGCACCGGCCCCATCATGCTCACCTTTGTTGTGCCCGATCTCAAAGTAGTTCCTTATATGCGGCACATTATAAGTCTTATGTAACATACTCATCCATTAAAAGACTCATGAATTTTTGAATTGGCCCGCACAAACATCTAACCATATCCAATGTTGATCCATATGTATATCTCCCTCCTTTAGCTGATCATAGAAAATTCGAAAACAATGTTGCACATAATGCAAATCATGGAATCTGTCATCACTTATGTAAATGTTTGTCTCCTTATGTATTATCCTATTGTTAATGCTGCTCTCAGGGCCATGCCTATATGTAATACGCACCATGATGCTGACTTGGTCGGAATGGTAGTATTGAATCTAAATTTCATTTTGTGGCTAAAGGGTGTAGTTTTCTGCAAAATCCACAATTGACAATATGGTCCCAATGGGAAAGTTATCCCTACATTTTCTGTACTTCTCATCCTTCCATCACACTACATGCACATGTTGAACACACTGCTCGATTTTCTTGTAGAACTCCATAAAAAAATCACATACCTGTACTTGTTGCCATGAAAATAAGGGTCTTATTAGAATGTGACCTTTAAAGAATGTATATGTAGAAACTGAACATGTAAGAGGAAAGACATGCAATAATGATTTGCACCTGTGACTTCACCAATGCAATATTTTTAATTTTCCTTCGCACTATCTGATTGATAGGTTACGTACTTAAAGCTCTGCATCTCCAAGCTCATATTTCCAAATTGATGCTCATCACTTCCATGAATGCAACGGTTCAAAAGAGAAAACCCACTGCACCTGGAACAATTCTCATATAGACATGATTTTCCATAGTATTTTTGTCCTTCATGCCTTGGACACATGATGTTGATGATAAAATCTCTCAATGCATTCGGTGGTATTATGGATTCATTGCAACCCTTCTCAAGGTTAGTATGCAAATCACAAAATATATGTTTATATGTGTCATAAAAATACTCATATTCTACATGCTATCTAGAACAACATGTGTTTCGATTAATGCATATACGAACGTACCATGGTTTACATTTCTCAAAGGACCTTTGGCCCAAGTTCAATTGTGTGTGATCATTCTTGAATCTCTCATAGAGTTCAATCTATGTTGTGTCAAGGAAGTGTTTGACATAGGGTTCACGTTCAGTAGAACCTTTTCTCAGATTTAGCACATCTCTTTGATTAGATGAAGGTCAGGTATGATGACATGCCAAAAAATTTGTACTAATTCCTTAACAGCGTCAATTATCTTCATATCTCGATGAGGAAACCTGCCGACAAAATCCCAACAATATTTTCCACCCGGAGTCTACATATTTTCTCTTATAATAGAGTACTTCTGAACAATTTTTCTATTTAATTTAAGTATCTGATAAGTGTGTGAAAAGAGGCGACGTTGCTGTGTGGCCTTTCTTACAACTGATTTTGATAACACACGATGAGCTGCACAAATATATTTAGTACGAGACGTCTTTCCAATCGCATTAAAAGTAGACTAGAGATTTCTAACAATATGATTGTTAGCCTCTGAACTTCTAACCATATTTTTGCCCAAAATTCTCCTAACAACAACTAAACAATTTGACTTTAACAAACATAGTAATAA
>LPNX010255659.1:25000-52128 GCA_001517045.1 Pseudotsuga menziesii
TCATTGTTCATTATCATAGTCATTATCATCCTCCTCCTCATCATCATCGCCGCCGTCAACATCATCATCCTCATTATCGTAATCATCATCATCATCATCATAATCATCGTCATCATACTCATAGTCATCGTGATCCTCATCCACATCATCATCATCATCATCACCATCATTATTCATCATCATCATCATCATCATAGTCATCATCATTGTCTCCTCATCATCATAGTCATCATCCTCATCCTCATCAATGTCATCATCATAGTCATCATCCTCATTTGTTCATCATTGTCATCATCCCCATCCTTTTCATGATCATTGTTCATCATCATCATTCCATTGCAAATGCTTGAAAATGAAATCAAAACAAAGTGTTTACTTAACAAATGCATGCACACGTCCTTAACGCGTGTGCACAAAGTAGCGCAATCGCACTTCTAGTGCGTGCACGTTATGTTTTAAACTACTGACATACGCGTGATTTAAATTTAGAATTTTGGCGGCACCTTTTTTCAAACCAACGTGGTGGATGACTTGGATGGTTTGGTTTTAGGTTCAGGTTGCCCAACCAAGTGGTTTGGACTGTCTTATGACATAAAAACTTGTTTTGTTCCATTTCTCCTATTTCATGCATAATTTTCCATATGCCATGCTTGCACTCTTAATGAAAATTCACACACTTGTGTGACTCTCTCTGTAGATTCTGAATATGTAATTTTTATTTAAATCTATTATCATTTTCTATTTTTTATTTAATTTTAAATGGACTAACGTCAATCTAACACAAAAGGTAGGCTATTTTCTTTGGCTATAACTTTTGATTGGCTCACTTATTTAGAAAACGGAAAAGAAACCACACAAGAAAACACAAAGACCTACATCCTAAAAAAAATATCATTCATTGACTATGTTAAGACCAAGATGTGGTGGACCAACGCTCAACCTTGTCATTTTAGGGCGTCACTAACTTCTTTAATTTGAAAAATAAAAAATATAACATAAATAAATATGGAAAAATAATGCTGCATTAGACACACCTGTTATCTACAACTCTATATAATTTTTTTCACAAAATTCCACCATTTGCATACCAAACGAGTGGACCAACGCAAACGTATTCATTATTTTTTAGGCAAAAATATAACATACCAACCTTAGAAGAACGTCATTTTTTGGGATTCATGCTTAGTTTCCATACATAAAAGTTATATATTCCGGAAGGTAATCCGATTGTCCACGTTTCATATTCTTACACCATATTCCAAAAAGTTGTGTAGGTACCTTTGTAATATCCTGAATCCTGATATTTTCTATTTCTATGCAAATATTCTGATACAATGGGGCATGCAAACTACCATGCAAAAATACCTATTTTATAGCAAAAATTAGGGTTAGGGTTTGTGAGATAGAATGAACACTTACCACTGATAAGATGGTTGGACTGCTCCTGAGAGGGTATGCAAGCATCAAGAACTGAATCGAAGATGGACTGATATCTTCCGCTTCCGGTGAAACCCCAGCAACAAGAACCCCCGATCAGATAAGGGTGATGTTTTCAGTGAGGGAGGTGTCCGATGAAGCTGTCGATTTGCAGGACTGATAGCCTTCCCATGCCAGAGAGAATGCCTAGTACATGCAAAGTTTCTGACGTCTCTAGGCAGGCTAGCGAATTGATCCAGAGAGGCAGCTGCTCACGCCCCCTTGATCCCGGAATCGCTGATAACTGCTCCTAATGAGCACGGTCGGATCTGATAATCACCGGATGCCGAAGTAGGATGTTGATGATGAGAATGGTGCCTGAGTTTCTAAGAAAAACTGAGATCTGAAGACCCAGCAACTGATTAGGGATTTCTAGCTGAAAACCCCCCTTATGGCTGCACATGTGTCCCTGCAACAATCTATACCGTATACTGGATAACTTATGAATGAATTTAAGAGCAAATGGTGAACCTGTATGGCTTACCCTGAATGAGACTAGGGCAGATGTTTCACTGCCGAAATCCTGCTAGCTGAAGACTCCATCTCCAACCCCAACTGTTGTGCTGCTATCCAAGAGCTCCCAAAATAATAATCATCAAAAGTGAAGTCTCCTTTCGTTTTATCCCTCTTTTATAACTTTCAACTGCGAAAACCCTAGTCTTTGACCTAATTAGGTCACTTTATCTTCTAATTTGCAGTTGACTTGCATGCATGCAGATGGAGACTTAATGAGTGAATGCATCATTAAATGATGCTTGGATGGCATGCACGGAGGTGGCCTTTGGCCCTAGTGGCCCTTCTTGACCTAATGATGATTCCCTAGATTCTCTATGGATGGCATCGGTCCCTAGATGATTCCCTAGCTATTAGTAACTGCTCGAACCCACAAGAATCACATAGGTTAGCGGTTTTGGGCCTCAAGGCCTAATTGGAAGAGGACATTACAGTCCTCCCCACTCGAGATTGATTTTCATCAAGCAACTTCAAACTGGGACGCTACAATACCTGTTCACCTTCCCATGTGGCATCCTCTGGTGGTAGTTCTTTCCATTGAACCAAGTACTCACTGATTACCCTGTTCCTGAGCTTCCTTTCTCTAGTTTGTATAATCCATTTGGGAATCAGTATCAGCAGTCCTTCATCATCTAAAGGAGGTAATTCTGTAGATGGAGCAATTTGTTGCCCAAGGGTCTTCTTCAGGTTAGATACATGGAACACATTGTGAATTTTACTTTCCTGTGGAAGTTCTAGTTCATATGCCACCTCTCCCACCTTCCTGATTATTCTGTATGGTCCATAGAAGTGAGGGTTTAACTTCTCTGCTCCTTTATTCTTAAGTGAGGACTATCTATAAGGTTGGAGCCTTAAGTATACCAAATCCCCTACCTCAAAGCTCCGCTCAATCCTGTGTTTGTCAGCATACAACTTCTGTTGATTCTGGGCTGTTTGTAAATTTTCCTTCAATATTTTCAGAATGTCTTGACTGTCCTATATCCAATCCTTAGCCTTAGGAGCCCTACTATCTCCAAATGACAAATATGCATAGTCCAAGGCCTCATAACCGTATAATGCCTTAAAATGAGTCATCCTAATAGACATGTGATAGGTAGTATTGTAGCAATACTCCCCTAGGTGTAGCCATTTGATCCAGGTTCACTGCTGTCCTGCTACATAGTTCCTTAAATATCCTTCGATCCATTTGTTGACTATTTCCGTTTGTCCATCACTCTGGGGATGATAAATTGTACTAGTAGCCAGTTCGGTCCCCACCAATCTGAACAGTTCCTGCCAAAAGGCACCTGTGAATTTGCTATCTAGATCAGTGACAATGGTCTTAGGTAACTCATGTAACCTGAAGACCTCCCTGAAGAATAACTCAGCTAATTGAGCTGCTGAGTAGTCTGATGATATCGAAAAGAAATGTGCAAACTTGGTCAGTTTGTCAACTACTACATATAAACAATCTCGCCCTTGGACTTTGGGCAATCTTGAAATAAAGTCCATGGAGATGCTTTCCCACTTCTGTTCGGGAATCGGTAGTGGCTGGAGTAACCCTGCTGGATGGGTGTTCTCAATCTTGTTCTGCTGACAGATGCCACATTCCCGTACATGCTGCATAATTTCCCCCTTGAGGCCCTTCCATGAGAACCTCTCTCGGATCTGCCTGTAGGTCTTTAAGAAACCTTGATGCCCTGATAAAGCAGAATCATGGGTTGCTTAAATGATCATTTTCCTCAATGTGGATTCTAGGATGAGGTATATTATGTTTTTGTAATAGATGATGTCATCAACAATCCTGTACCTATCATCCTGAATTTGCCCGTCCAATAATTCGCAAGCGAATTTATTTTTGGAGTATTCTACTAAGAGAAGCGCCCTCCAATCTGTGGATATACTACTGAGAGATAACGAGGCGGGACACCTGGATATTGCATCAGCTACTACATTATTCTTACCTTTTACATACTCGATCTCAAAATCATAGGCTTGTACTTTGCTGACCCATTTCTGTTGTCGCTCATTAGTTCCTTCTGCTCCAGGAAATACTTGAGGCTGTTATGATCGGTTTTGATTTTGAACTTACTACCCACCAGGTACTGTCTGAATTTTGTGAGAGCATGTAATATGGCTAGCATCTCTTTTTCATATATGGGGTAATGGTGCTTGTATTTCTTCAGTTTACGGCTCTCAAATGCAATAGGGTGATGTTTTTGCATCAATACTGCTCCTAACCCTTCCCCTGAGGCATCACATTCTACTACAAAGGGTTGTGAGAAGTTTGGTAATGCTAAAACTGGATAGGAACTCATAACAACCTTCATCTCCTCGAAAGTTTTTTGTGCTAAGTCTATCCAAGTGAACGCTCCCTTCTTGGTGAGATTTGTGAGGGGTTCTACAAATTGGGAGAATCCCTTAACGTACCGTTGGTAATAAGTGCACTGACCTAAGAAACCTCTCAATTCTATAACTGTCTTTGGCGTGGGCCAATCTATGATAGCTCGGATTTTCTCCATATCAACCTGTACTCCTTTTGCATTGATTATGTGTCCTAAGTACAACATTTCCTTCATGCCAAACTCACACTTGGACATTTTCGCATAAAGCGAATGTTCTTCTAAAATACTCAATACTTCGTCCAGGTGTTTCAGATGCTCTTCCCATGTTTTGCTGTAGATCAGGATGTCATCAAAGAATACGAGCAAAAAACTTACGTAGCTGTGCTCTGAAGGTGTGATTCATGCATGACTGAAAAGTTGCTGGAGCATTGGTAAGTCCAAAGGGCATGACCAAAAACTCATAGTGACCATAGTGACAGCGAAAAGTTGTTTTGGAGATGTCCTGGTCCCTTACCCTGATCTGATGGTATCCCAAGTGAAGATCAATCTTGGAGAAGTATTTAGCTCCCCGAAGCTCATCCATGAGTTCATCAATTCTAGGAATGGGATACCTGTTCGTAATGGTCTTTTTGTTGAGTGCTCGATAATTGATGCACATTCGCAGTGTACCATCTTTCTTTTTTACCAGTACTACTGAGGATGCGAAATGGCTAGAACTGGGCCGAATATATCCAAGCTCCAGTAATTCTTTAATTGTTTTCTTAATCTCATCCTTGTATCTTTTGGGATGCCTGTAAGGAGTGGTGATGACTGCTTGTGTCCCCTCCTCTAGCTCGATGATGTGTTCAAAACCTTGGTCTGGTGGTCTACCTGATGGAACGTCCCAAAAAACCTTTTCATGTTTCTGTAGCAAGGTTTGAATGTCACTTGGGTGTTGTGTGCTAGTCTCTAGGGGTTTCCTTAAGGTGACCAAACATTCTGCAGCCCATTCTATATCATCTTGTCGGAGTACTGCCTCCATTCTCTATGACAAGACCAGTTTTTGGGGGTAAGTGTTCATGCCCCTCAAAACTACCAGTTTTCCATCTGGCCCCTGGAATTCCATTTCCATTGCCCTGTAGTATGAACACCCAATACTACATGAGTATCCGATACATCCACTACGTAGAAGGAATTTGTCATCTGATAGTTACCTAAGGTGACATTCAATTTTGGGATCTAGTAGTTGCACTCCATGTTGGAGTTCCTGGCTACTGCTACAGTGAATCCTTCGAACTTCTCGGTCTGAATACCTCTCTTGGCTACCCAAGCGAAGTCAATGAAATTGTGGGTGGCTCCCCCATCAATCAATATTCCTACTCTGTGACCATGTACTACTTCCCTGACGCTGAGAGTATGGAATCTTGGTACTCCAGATAATGTAGCAATGACTCCCTCTGGTGTATCACCCTGGTCTGAATCCTCCTCACCTACCCGTAGTTCTTCTGTGGCTTCCTGCTCATAGTCATCCTCATCACTGTCTGAATATACCTCAATGTAGTGAGCCTTCGCCTTCCCTGCACACCTGTGTCCTGGTACCCACGATTCCTGACAAGTGAAGCATAGTTTCTTCCTTCTCAAATCTTTCCTAGTGTCCTCATCTAACCAGGTTTTCTTGGGCAAATCCTGTTGGAAAGGTTTCCTGTCCTTGTCCCTAACAGGAAAGTTGGTTTTCAACGGGAACTTGTTTTTGGGGACTGAATCCTGAAGATCTCGTGCTCTGCTAATGGCATCCTGCAAAGTGAGGGGTTTGTACGCTTTCACCCATCCCCGTAGTGGCTCTGTGAGGGCCTCAGTGAATAACATAGTCAATCTACTCTCTGACACATCTGTTACCATGACTGCTATCCTCTGAAATTCTGAAATGAAAGCTTCTGCACTACCGGTCTGTTTTAGTTGAGCCAACTCCCTGAAATGTATCTCTGGATCCTTCCTGTCAAACCTCTCTATGAGCTTCTGAGTGAACTCATAGTAAAAGTGTATGGTGTTGTGACCCAATGTCACCAATCCGTGGTACCACCACTCATGAGCTTCTCCGTCTAGGTGAAGTGTAGCCAATTTAATGGCATCTGTCTCTGTCATGGGGTTGAGATGGAAATAGGTATCCAAATTTTGAACCCATATCCTCACTGATCCTCCACGAGTCCCATCAAAGTTTGGGATGGTCAACCTGCCCAAGGTCTTCTGTAACTCATAGTTGTGATTGAAACCCTTGTTGAAATTCCTGGGCCTGTTCCTACTCTTCATGTTGCAAAAATATAAAAAATACATGGCAGCATGATACTCATCCCCTAAGTCTCTATACTCCTATAAATAAGCCCCAAAAGGCTCGCTAGGTTCTACCTGCATGACCGGGCCCCCTATTGTATCTGCCAAGAAGTGAGGCATGGTAGGCCTGTTGGAAGGTCTGCTATATATGTACAGAGTATTTTGAATATTAGTGTACGCAATCTTGCCACTGTTGCTTGTAGATCCCCGATCTACCGGTGAGGGAGGTGTACTGTTGATACCTGTTTCCGGTTTCACCGATAATCTGTTGATTGCATTGAGTACATCTTTTTGTCCTTTGGCTAAGTCTTGCAATGCAGAGACCAAGCTATGAAACTCCATCTGATCCTCTTCTTCTCCCATTCCTTTTCCCCTATCCGAGTGTATACTTGTTTGTTCCATGTCTAAATTGGTATCTTCTAGTTGGATATCCTCAAATTCCCCTATGTATCTACTCTTCCTCCTCCTATAGGTTACAAAAGGGTCTCCTTCTGTATTCATCTAAGTTTCATTTCTTAAGCCCACAGCTGGCCAAGAAGATAGCTCTGATACCACTGTAATATCCCGAATCCCTATATTTTCTATTTCTATGCAAATATTCTGATACAATGGGGCATGCAAACTACCATGCAAAAATCCCTATTTTATAGCAAAAATTAGGGTTAGGGTTTGTGAGATAGAATGAACACTTACCACTGATAAGCTGGCTGAACTGCTCCTAAGAGGGTATGCAAGAATCAAGAACTGAATCGAAGATGGACTGATATCTTCTGCTTCCGGTGAAACCCTAGCAACAAGAACCCCCGATCAAATAAGGGTGACGTTTTCAGTGAGGGAGGTGTCCGATGAAGCTATCGATTTGCAGGACTGATAGCCTTCCCGTGCCGGAGAGAATGCCTGGTACATGCGGAGTTTCTAAGGTCTATAAGAAGGCTAGCGAATTGATCCAGAGAGGCAGCTCTCACGCCCCCTTGATCCCGGAATCGCTAATAACTGCTCCAGATGAGCACGGTCGGATCTGATAATCACCAGATGCCGAAGTAGGATGCTGATGATGAGAATGGTGCCTAAGTTTCGAAGCAAAACTGAGATCTGAAGACCCAACAATTGATTAGGGCTTTCTGGCTGAAAACCCCCCTTATGGCTGCACACATGTCCCTGCAACAATCTATACCGTATACTGGATAACTTATGAATGAATGTAAGAGCAAATGGTGAACCTGTATGGCTTACCCTGAATGAGACTAGGGAAGATGTTTCACTGCCGAAATCCCGCTAGCTGAAGACTCTGTCTCCAAACCCAAATGTTGTGCTGCTATCCAAGAGCTCCCAAAATAATAATCATCAAAAGTGAAGTCTCCTTTCGCTTTATCCCTCTTTTATAACTTTCAACTGCGAAAACCCTAGTCTTTGACCTAATCAGGTCACTTTATCTTCTAATTTGCAGTTGACTTGCATGCATGCGGATGGAGACTTAATGAGTGCATGCATCATTAAATAATGCTTGGATGGCATGCATGGAGGTGGCCTTTGGCCCTGGTGGCCCTTCTTGACCTAATGATGATGCCCTAGATTCTCTATGGATGGCATCGGTCCCTAGATGATTCCCTAGCTGTCAATAGCCACTCGAACCCACAGGAATCACATAGGTTAGCGGTTTTGGGCCTCAAGGCCTAATCAGAAGAGGACATTACAACCTTTAATATTGTTTTTTGACGTTCAAATTTCTGTTTTTCTAGAATTCCATTGCAACGAACGCATCATAAGTGACCAGCATTAGCTTGCACCAACCCTTCTGATAATCATTATTTGAAAATTAATACAAGAGAAAATACTTTCAAAATAGGACTAATACATAACTTCGAAGAAATATTTTTTATAATCATTTTGTTTTTCAATAATGGTTTTTAAATTAACTTTTAATATGATTCTATACAACAGCTCGAACAGGTGTGGCTTATTGGCGTTCGATTGATATGAAGTCACTTGTTGTAAATGGAGGTCAAGAGATCAAATCCCACCGAAGTTTAATTGCCGATAATTTGATATTGATATTTTGGATTTGTTTGCCTAGAGGTTTCATCTTAGGAAAGTGTATTTTGTAATCCAAACATTATACTATTTTTCTAAGTTATGGAAACTTTATTTTTCAGGTGGGAAAAATGAATTTCTTTTTTAAGCTTTATTTTTTTCAAAGTAATATTATAAATTTCAAAATTTTAATAATATAAAATAAAAAATTGTTAACTACCTTTTATAATTGTACCTTTTATTAATGAAAATTATAAAATTGGTCTTGTGTTGATTTCAAAATGTAACAAACGCCGGCTCTCATTTTTTATTATCAATTTTTATATAACAACTAAATGTTATTTTTAAAACTATGTTTTTTTAAGTGAGGCATGATTTTTTATTTAATCTTATCTTCATCCTTCGAAATGTTCAATAATTTTTTCATAAGGTTCACCTAATTTTTTAAATCCTCAACTTTCCTACTTTATTTTTTTTATCTATTATTATATTAACTTAAATAAATATCTTTTAACTATAATACAATTATGATGAAATGAATATGGTTTAACCATATCTTTATTATTTTAAATGTTTTATAATTTTGTTTAAACTCCTTACCTCCGTGATTTCACAACTTTCAATGGAATGAAGGTTTTATATTACTTTTTCTTTATTATATATAAATATATTAAGGTGAGTAGAGGAATGAATGTTTTAGATTACTTTTTCTTTATTATATGCAAATATATACATATATTAAGGTGAGTAGAGAAATGAATGTTTTAGATTATTTTTCCTTTATTATATGTAAATATATTAAGGTGAGTAGATATTTTATGTAATTATAGCTAAATGAATATTGTTTAAATAATTTTGTGTTTTATTGTGTAAAAGTATATTAAGTAAATATCATTGCATGGTGATTCAAATATGGTGATGGTTTATAATTTTTTTACTTGATATTGATTAAAAATTAATTACGATAAAATTGTTAAATAAAGAAGAAAATCTATTTAGTTTAAAGTAAATGAATAATGGATAATAATTATTTTTATAAAAAAATTAATATTTTTTTTCTTTCTTCACTGGTATTTGGATAACTTCTTTTATCTATAATCATATTTTTTAATTACACTTTTTAAGGTGTAAAAATATATCATAAATAATTGTCAATTTGTAGCAAGGAAAACTATTAATGACTACTATTGATGAATGTGGGTTGACTTATCATTGTTATTCAAAAGAAATTATACCACTTGAAATGACCAGTTGATTGAAAGATCAAAAAGAAAACCATGCCACATATATATTTTGAAATGAACTCAAATCAAATAAATAATGTAAAGAGTGTTACGAAGATTTTGAAATTAAAAACGATCACTCAAATGAAATTGTTAGAAAAAACTGTGCATTCTATACAGAAAACACCTTGCAGGTTGTTAAAAGAACAAGCAAAGATTTAGGGATGGCACTTGAAAAACTAGGAGGACAACTTTGTTTTGACATATATAAAAAAATGGAGTCTAGTTTGGAAGTGGAAGGAGATGCAACGATGAATTAGGAAGAGGATGTGCTTTTTGCATAAGATCCATCATTATATATTTTAAACCAATTGTTTGTAAATCATTTATGTGAACGAATCCCAATAACTAAAAAAATGTATGCATATGTAAAGTTCAATTTCTCCAAATTCTTTTACCCTCAATTGGCGGTGGAGCTTACCTATTCATTACAAATAAATTTGAAAGTACCGATACCTTAGCATTTCCATTGTCATTGCCATACCAACTTCTTTGAATTTTCATTAAACGCATTAAACATTCCAGAGCAAACACATACAAAAAGATTTGACATCTTTAAACGCTGACATAAGCTTTAAAAAATTGTAGCCAATATTTCTTAAGAAGAGCTTAAAAAGCAGTAGCCAAGATTTCTTGAGAAGAGCTCGTAGGAGTTCACAACGTGCCTCAATGTCAAAAAGCAGTAGCCAAGATTTCTTCAAAAGAGCTTGCAAGAGTTCACAACATACCCTAATGTTGTTTCTTGCAGCGGGCATGAACTTAATGGAAAAGTACATGCACCGTGTCAGTCTGTTTTAAGGTTAACTTTGATTCAGGAATGAGCAAAAATCTAAATGTTTATGGGCAGATGGTTTTGGTAGTGTGCAGTTTCTTGTTATTTGTATTTGCATGTAAAGAACCATGTAAATAGGGTTGTCATCCTTCATCGTAAGTGGCCTAAAAAGTGAGGTTAGCTAACTCACTTGGATCAGATGGACGATTTTGGCTATAATCTTCATTAACTGGTTTTTTCCTACATAAATTTTTTTCAAAGTAAATTTTAGTATTGCTATTATTTATATATTTATTTTTTCTTGAACATATTTTTTAATCCACATGATGGTATGAGATTCGGTCTAGTAATGCACATTTTTTTTATTGATAAAGTAGGTCATGCCCTTTTTCTTGACTCATCTAACCTCGAAAACTATTAACCGTTTTCACGCGATCTACACTACTTTGTCAAAAAACTTACAAAATTTGATGGCGAATTTTGCTCTTCAACTATGCATAGTATTCTACTTCTGATGGTAAGGAGTTTCTTGCTTTAGCAACTCTTCATGTTTCATTAGCTAATTTATGAAATGTTTTGAATCAAAGCTTAAGTGACGTAAAGTATAAAGAGGGGATTATCTTGATGGTTTTTTTAATTCAAAATTATAGTAATAAGGGCATGAATATAAATGGTTTTAATTATGGAATTGAATATTCAAATAAAAGTTATTTTTGATCTATTCAAAGGAACAACATTTCATTAATATAATGAAAAGGTAGTCAACCCAACAACTATTGGTTGAAGCAATTTTCCAGTATATATATTAGCTACTATTTTTGCAGGGGTGTATGATTGATGGTACCAGACTCCCTATATTTTTTGGTTTCCTAGGTTTGATTTTCCTTGGTGTTTAGAAGCATGTGTTCCTCTTATACGCAGAAGAGGCTGTGGTATCAAGTTGTGGAATGAACCACTTGGGTAGCTAAGAGCATGCTAGGTGTACTCGTAGTCTACCTTGATGTGGAATCATAGAGGTTGAGTCTTTGATCAAGGTGGGAAATGTGAGATAGAATAATCTGAATGTATTGAGACCAAGTTATGCTCAAGGAAGAGTCTAATGTATTGATGAACCAGGTAGCTCAAAAGGATTCATAGAGAACTGAATGAAGACTCATGTATTCTAGTAGATAGATTCCCTATTTTATGGACATCAATTATAAATTGTTTGCATTCCCTATTATATGGATGTCAATGATGAATTGTTTGCAGGTATAAAAGGCTTGTGAAAATGCAGCACATGAAAGACAAGTGAAGGGATCCGTGAGTACCCTAATTATTTTTAGGGGGTTAGGTAAGCAATTCCCCAAGTCAAGTTTAAAGGGGATTGTTAGAGCCAACCTCACCTTCGAAATGACCAAGAATGTATATGGTTTTGGTAACCAAAATTTTTTGCTAGTTGTATTTGAAAGTTTCTTGCTAGTATATATTTGCATGTAAGAAACCTATAAATAAAAATGTAGTCCTTCATTTTAATAACTCCCTTTCCCTGTTTTAAGCATGAATGAAAATATTCATTGGTTTTAACAGTAACTTTATTAGCCTCTAACATTGCCGCCACTGTTGGCTGCATCTACCTCCATCATCCTGATTCCCTTTGTTGACACTTTAAATGATGAGCCTCAGATTTAAAGGATTGTATTCCGCAATTTCCAGGCTGACGCAGCACCGATGGCTTCATTGTTTTCCACAATGCAGGAAATGCCGGAACATGTTTTAAATTCAATTTATTTTCATGTAATTAAAACCACGATTGTTTCTGTAAGGAAAACATTAGTTAAGATACACGCTTTCCGAATTTTATTATTATCGATGACATACAAGATTTCCAGTCCTGTACTTATGTCTTCTGTTTTGGTTTATTATTGCAAAGAATTATTATTTAAGGATAGTCACTTTCATGGACAATTTGCAAATTATGGATCTTCCTTATTTCCTTTGTTCAGGTTACACACTAAACTTGTTTTTGGTTTATTTTTATGTCAACCACATACCATGGCCTTTCATTTGTCTCAATGGAATTTTAGATTTTTTGAAGAATCAATAGCAAAGTGCATGAGGCATTCATTCATGTAGGCTTTACATTTATATATTCTATTGCCAAATTATATAGTATAAGATGCCACAAATTTGATGCATTCTCTTACATAATGATAATCACTGCAGTCTAGCTTATTTTTTGAAGCAAAGGCCAACACTGAAGATCAAATTCACCCTTGATAGACTTTAGTATATATTTATCGACCAACAATACATTTCTTGCAATATCCTAGTTTATAAATAGTTGCAAACAACATATCTTTATTCCGCTAACTTCTGGAAACTAACGTCTTTGTCAGCGTAAGTACGGTTGGGTATAAAACGGATATATCTCGAAGTCCACAGTGCAACTGCCCATATACACTCGACCTCCAACCTGAGAAGAACAACACGGATTCAAAGCTGCAACCGCTTTCTTCAAACAAACAAAACAATCTGGTGCTGCGAGACTTGGGAAACACATTTCCAATGCATAAATGGTGACATTCGACGGATTATTAATCACCACCGATGATCCAACCGCGAATCCCTTCCCTTCTAAGGAGGCTGTGATTGCCAGAGCCTCAAGAAGGTTCCCCAGTGTCTCATTGAAACCTTGAATATCGCTGTTGTTATTAACATTCACAAGAGCTTGGGCAACGGTGGTATCTAGAGCTGAGGCAAACGTGTAATTCTCATAGCGAATGAAGCAGAAATCTAACTGAATTCAAGCACCGATGGCATTGGGGCAGTCTTGATAAGCCAGCTGTAAGGCTGCAACGGAACAATTTTGGCAGGCCTGCTCTGAGACATCCCCCCTACATTGCAGAAGGCCGTTGACTCCGCCATATGAATATGTGATGAATCCGCCTATCGGGGCTGCGGCACTCACCAGGTAATTCAATACTACATTCACGTCGCTAGCGTAATCAGTGCCATTGCTGTATTTGTTCACGTTGCAGAGACCGTAAATAAACGCATCAGATTGTCCATTAAGCTGCTGAATGCCAAGTAACAATATAAACAATATCCAACACCATTGCCATGTTCTTGTCACGCCTTCCATCTGAAACCGCCATGTTTTGAATGAATAGAGAGAGAATTAATAGACAGACACACGAGTTATATAGTCTGATATTGTTTTCTTATTGTGATTCAAAATGCAAAGAGACCGACGAATTTATAGAGGAAGAATGTGCAGATAAAGCCAGGCGATTTAACAGCGGTTATTGATATAACGTGGGCTCAGTCTACTTCTCGAACGACGGTGGGTGAGTATGATGTAATTGACGTGGTCATTAACTAGTACAGGAAATTAAAAAAAATACCAAGTCAGCCGATCAGTCAAGCTCGACAGATCATATCAGTGGGACACGTTATGCAAAGCTCTGCCATAATTCGTTATTTCTGGACCAGTTCACAAGGTTGGCACCAGGGAGCGAGGAAGTGGTCAGAATTTTGCTTTGAAAACATCTTCCGAGGCTGTAGCCGTCGTGTAGGGAATGAATGACATTCAAGGTGCCCGAATATAAAATGAAAAAAGATACAAGAATTGGAAATCCTTTAATATAAAATGAAAAACAGGAAATCCTTAAAACGAGTGATATTGCCACCTAATGACTTTGGAGATGGAAGAGTAATGGGATGCAGGGTTGGAATTTCAAATGACGTACACCCGTCAAAATTGCCCGTAATAATTAAAATCTGAAACGTTTTCTGTATTTTAAACCAGATTTTTGACGGTCTCTGTAAAATCTTAGCTGTATTTGATGGGTAAATTGACTCATGACGGGCTATTCAAATTTTATCCTGATGGGATGGACAATGTCTCGAAATAATTAGATGACTTCAATTGGATGGGATGGACAATGTCTAATTAGACGACTTCAATTGGATTGTGTGCTTCCGCGGTCATCAATGAAAATTATTAAATACTAGCAATTGCCCCAAGGAAGGTGCAATAATACACCGTTAAGGTAGTTGTTAGTGGGTAAGCGAGGAAAAAAAGTGTAACATTGAAGTGAGCCAAAAAAAAATGGAGCACTTCAATGTATTGAAAAATCAGAAAATTAACAATTTAACAGTACATTATAAAGTGAAGATGCCATTGCATGGGAGAAACATATGTGATGAAGAAAAGAAACCAATGTGTAGTCATAATATGGAATTACTTGTTGTCCATGTGGTTCCAAAGTTCATAATTGTGCTAGCATAGGTTGTCAAAGCAGCTTGGAAAACAAACATTTGATGACGGTTTATATAGTTCTAACTTCTCACATTAACAAAAGTCCTGTTCAAGGAGTAGACATTTTGGCCAAAATGGTACAAATTTGAAGACATTTCCTACACTTCACAAATACAGAAAAGGACATCAAGAAGAGTAAAAGAAAATATTTTAGAATATATATATATTTGATAATTCAAGGTAATAACACAGTATTAGTGAACACTCTTGACAGTGTATGATAAGTAGCCAAACTAACGACTATCAATCCATCATACATCAATTGACACAATTGAAGACAATATCAGTACCCATGATACTCTTTTAGATGATACAATGTGCTGCCAACCACAATTCATTATCATCCAATCCATCAATAGATGATTGAAACAATTGCAAACAAAGTATTTATCAATAATTACATCTCTAGCCAAAACCTGTAGATTCTGGAATCTTAACAAATCTGCAAATTCTGGAATCTTCTGTAATGGAGCCTGGAGGTCCTGTTGAGTCTCCGGGAGATTTGGGAGTTAAATTTGGTGCCCATGAGGCAATAGATTCTGGCCGTATTAATGGAAAACTGGCATTATAGATTGCAAGCCCAGCAAACTCTTATCCACAAAGCTTTAAATTGTTTCCATACCTGAATCCTTGTTGCATTTGTTTAAAACCTAAAAAATACAAGAGAAACCACACTATATCAACCCATTTTTGTCATAAAAATATACAAGAAACAATTCTTACACTCAAACCTACAAATTGAGGTTCTGGTTATCCATTAACTCTTTGCATTTATGTGGACAGATGTGTAGCCATGGATTGAATCTAGATGGTGCATCAGGTATATTAAACTGTACACTAATAGTCCCAACTCAAGTGAATCTAATATGCACCTTACACTAGAAGGAAACCTTGCATTCATAGGTTCAAACTAAGGGTGCAGTGATCCATCAAATTTTCGTGTTTGTATGTTCCACTTCCTGTATGTGTGACAGTGCATTGAATCTGGTGCATTGGATAATGATTGAATAGGGTCATTAGCAGTCTAAATTCAAGTGACTCTAATATGCACCTTTCACTAGAAATAAAACTTATTTGACTGAGTTAAAGGTATTGTCTTATTTGACTGTATAACTAAGGTCTTAAAAGTCTTATTTGACTGAGCTCTGTTCAGGGAACATTCTGAAAGGTATTGTCTGAGTGAAGTCTGTTCACATGAGCGATGACGAATTGCTGGGTTTCCATAAAGGGAATTTAATTTACATTTACTTCAATATATTGCTTTGTCATGCTGTCTATGCCTCCATTGCATCGCCCTCCATTGCATCGCCCTCCATTGCCTCTAATGAACCTCCCTCCATTATCTCTTCTTACAATGCACCACCCTCCACTATCTCTTCTTCCAATGCACAACCTGTTTGTTCATCTATTACAAGCTTTAAAACATTTATAATTTTCCCAAACTAAAGATTATGAGCAGTGGATACCTAAGGAAGATAATGACATATTGTATTAAGCTATACAAATATCGAAATTCCAATTATACTGCATCATTAATCAATACATAATCCAAGCTATCATAGTTCAACTATCCTATTTGGTTAAGTAAAAGAAATAAACAATGTGGCATCCCCACATTATCATATCACTAAATGTGATATACATCAAAACAACTATATTTATCCTCTAAAGGGGAGGTGTCATTATTGTATGGCAGGGTCTTTCATTTTCTTTTCTCAGATTTGGGTATAGCACTAATTATTTACTTTATATAATTTTGTGTTCAGAGGAAACCTTGAAGAGAATCTTCATTATATGTATTCAATAGTTTTGCATTTAAAAATCATGTAAGCATGCACAAATATTAAATAGTTGTACATTTTAAGAATCAGTGTCATTATTGTATGGCCGGGTCTTTCATTTTCTTTTCTGAGATTTGGTTATAGCACTAATTATTGACTATATATTATTTCAGGAGGTAATAAGAGAGAGGTCAATCGTGTGGACACTGCGATTGAAAGTGGTTATAGGAGTTGCTAAAGTATTATATGACTTGCATAATGGCTTTTCTCAATTTGTCATTCATGGAGATGTAAAATCTTTCACAAGATCTTTCTTTTTGAATAGTCTAAGACTCTAAATCACAGGTATAAATATTTTTACTGCAATAAGCATCAAGACTACTTTTGAGAGTTCTGTAAACATCAAGACTACTTTTGAGAGTTCTGTGTTTCAAGATATCTTAGTGATTTAGAGTTGTAAAATTGAAACTTTGGAATTCTGCACTAACGAAAATTTTCAGCAAAAATTAATTTGGCTTTAATTATAATAGTTGTTAGATTTTGGGCTAGCAATATGGGCACCAACATCTTCATATATCAGTTTCTGCAACTTTTTAGTAGCATTTGGATATCGAAGCATCTTAATTTCAACTGGCCGTTTTGAGATTAAGGCTATCCAACTTGTAATGTTTATGTTCACTAATTGTGAGTGTAGTTTTAACGGGTATCTTGCTCCAGAATATTTTGTTTATGGAAAGGTTAATGACAAGACAAATGTGTATGCATTTGTTCGAGAAAATAACTGGAATGAAGTCAATCAATACAAGAAATCCCAAGGGTCAAGAAAGCCTGATTATGTCGGTATGTTTTGGTTTTAACAGTTGACTCTCAACTCCATGTTTATTTATTATCCTTTTGGGCTCATTTTTAACCTTCCACGAGTGCTGAAACCAGGCAAGGCCAATTTTGCAGGATGGGAAAATGAGAAACCTTGCTGATAAATGTTTGCAAGATGTTCATGATACAAATGAGATGCATGGATTGATGCTTGCTCCTACACTTTGTCCAAGGAAGACATTCCATTACCAGCATTGCATGCAGAGCAGAGTAATTTATTTCTACTTCTTTCATTTATATATAATTTCTTACGTTTTTCATGCTTTTTATGAATTATGTATTTTAATGCTCGCAGAGTTGCCTCCACCATTGTTGTTTAATAAACTTGCAACTGAACTCCGCAGAAGGCTTGTAAGTAGTTTGCATCTTTCCAATGATTAATTGTTAAATGACTTGAAAGTTTACTTCTATATTTCATATCCTGGACGTTCTTTAGGTTTTGGAGATGCTAGAAGTGATTCCTTGGGATATAGTGCGTAGTGTATTCGATATTGCTGTTGATCCAGCCTGCAAAACCATGAGGCAGGTACTGATTCTTCATATAGGCTCAGTATTTGTGTTTTTATTTTCTTTTGTTTTGACCTGACATTCCTTCTGCCTTAAGACTGATTCCATGTATTCTTTATCCACTTCCTCTTAATTTGTAAGTTGTAATAAATATAATGCGAGAGGAAGGATTTACGTCATTTTACAGAGCACTTGGGGCATCTCTTATTGGCATTGCACCCTACATTGCTATCAACTTCTGTATTTTTGACTTGTGAGTCTAGATTCTAGTCCGTATGTGTCCTTTGAAGTTTATTATTTGAAATATATGATATTCTATGTGATGATCCCAAATAAATTTTTATTGTGTTTAAAAAGTTTGAATGAACAAGAAGTTTGCATGATCGAGGCACATGACTTTTGGAATATCATTTTAGATCAATGTGTACATTTATCTAGTCTTGCTTACTTTAGTTTCTCACACCTTCATTTGTTCAAATGGCAGAGTTAAGAAGTTTCTTCCAAAGGAATATAGGAAGAAGACAGAGGCTTCTTTTGCCACACCTATTATTTCAGCCTCTTTTGCTACAATTTTGTGCTACCCGCTTGACACTATCAGGCAACAGATGCAAATGAAGGGATCACCATACAGGATTGTTTTTTATGCTTTCCCAAGTAAAGGAATTCTATTCCCAACTTTCTAAAGACAAGGGAAAATAATATCATTTCTCAAAATTTTCCTCTCCGATAATTATAATTATACTCTTTGTTTTCTCTACTTCTGGAAAAATAGCCATGGATAAAATATATTTCTTTGAGGAATGGGCTAGGTGGAGTCATTAATTACTTTGATTCTCATGCCATTTTATACTGCATGTTCACTTATTTGAAACTCATGACTTACTGACGTTTGTGAATATGGAGTAGGATAACTGATAAGTTTGTTATTTTATGATAACTCATAGCATTAGTCTTCATTCTGCAGGTTTAAGTCAAACAAACCATAGTCATTTTGCCTGCATTTTGGAGAAGCATGTCTTTTATGCCGTGCATATCACAGAAAAGTCATCCAAGTTTCAATGGATCTTTACTGGTGTCCATATTCAATACAACCAATGCACTATTTAGATTTAAGGCACCGTTACATATAGTCATGCATAAACATGAGTTGATGGATCATCACACCCTCAATTTGAACATGTCCATTGGGTATGGTGCATATCACAATTTAGATGGTTTGCTAGGTATAGACGCATATATTACACATTTAGGCACATACACGCATGGAAAATTGATGGATGACCACACCCTCGGTTTGAATCCGTGGATGTAATGTTTGCTTCCAGTGAAAGGTGCATATTAGAGTCACTTGAATTTAGAATGCTAATGGCCCTATTAAATGTATCCAATGCACCAGATTCAATGCATTGTCACACATATAGGAAGTGGAACATACAAACACGAAAATTTGATGGATCACTGCACCCTTAGTTCGAACCTATGAATGCAAGGTGCATATTAGATTCACCTGAGTTGGGATTGTTAATGTACAGTTTAATATACCTGATGCACCATCTAGATTCAATCTATGGCTACACATCTGTCCACATAAATGCAAAGAGTTAATGGATAACCAGAACCTCAATTTGTATGTTTGAGTGTAAGAATTGTTTCTAGTATATTTTTATGACAAAAATGGGTTGATATAGTGTGGTTTCTCTTGTATTTTTTAGGTTTTAAACAAATGCAACAAGGATTCAAGTATGGAAACAATTTAAATCTATGTGGAAAAGAGTTTGTTGGGCTTGCAATCTGTAATTCCAGTTTTCCATTAATAGGGCTAGAATCTGTTGCCTCATGGGCACCAAATTTAACTGCCAAATCTCCTGGAGACTCAACAGTACCTCCAGGCTCCATTGCATAAGATTCCAGAATCTGCAGATTTGTCAAGATTCCAGAATCTACAGGTTTTGGCTAGAGATGTAATTATTGATAGATACTTTGTTTGCAATTGTTTCAATCATCTATTGATGGATTGGATGATAATGAATCGTGGCTGGCAGCACATTGTATCATCTAAAATAGTATCATGGGTACTAATATTGTCTTCAATTGTGTCAATTGATGTATGATGGATTGATAGTCGTTAGTTTGGCTACTTATCATACACTGTCAAGAGTGTTCACTAATACTGTGTTATTACCTTGAATTATCAAATGTATATATATATTGAAATCTTTGCTTTTACTCTTCTTAATGTTCTTTTCTGTATTTGTGAAGTGTAGGAAATGTCTTCAAATTTGTACCATTTTGGCCAAAATGTCTACTCCTTGAACAGGACTTTTGTTAATGTGAGAAGTTAGAACTATATAAACCGTCATCAAATGTTTGTTATCCAAGCTTCTTTGACAACCTATGCTAGCACAATTATGAACTTTGGAACCACATGGACAGCAAGTAATTCCATATTATGACTAGACATTGGCTTCTTTTCTTCATCAGATATGTTTCTCCCATGCAATGGCATCTTCACTTTATAATGTATTGTTAAACTGTTAATTTTCTGATTTTTCAATACATTGAAGTGCTCCATTTTTTTTTGGCTCAATTCAATGTTACACTTTTTTTCCTCGCCTACCCGCTAACAACTACCTTAACGACGTATTATTGCACCTTCCTTGGGGCAATTGCTAGTTAATCTCAACTATATTTTACAGAAGACAACCTATGTAAAGTAATTACATCGAAGACGTCTTTCTCCGAGGTCGGGTTTTTGACACAGTTCCCAATCATGGCCGTCCCTCTAACCAACTAATTTTCTACGCGTGTCCGTCCTGTTGTTCGCTGGATTTTTTTGTTTGCTCACCATTATCTGGGTTGTCCGATGGGTTTTATGTTTGTTCGCGGTTACTGATCGATGTTCACCACACAACTCCCTGCTCTTGTTCTGTCACATCAAAACCAACAGCCGACTCACTTCAAATAAAGCTCCCGCTATTGAAGCTGAATCACACGGTCCCTTTTCTCAAGCAGAAGGGTGCATGGGATCCGCTACTGTCAAGTTTCCGAGATTTAGCAAGGCTTGAATGCTTTTCTTGCACAACTTTTGTGAAGTTTTACTCCTTTTCTTTCTTGTTATTTATGGAATTTGTTTGCAGCCTTCACAGATCGATCCATGGAGACTCGAGAGGATATTACATACACTACCTGAAGAACAAAATCCTTGTGCTAGAATGTGCCAGAGGAGGATTCAACATCATGGATTTGTAGGGTAATTTTGTAGGGCTGCAGAAGCGGAAAACCCCTTTCCATGTGTTCGTGTACAACTGGTCATTTATCAATCAAATTAAGGAGTGGTGACTCGGCCATCTGGCATGTCAAATCTTTCCTTAAGTTGATTGCTGACTTAAATATTCTTCATGAAGACAATATGATGGAAATGTTTGCTGGCACTTTTCAGGGTGAGGCCTGTTGTTGGTTCTATCAAGGCCTTCCTAATAAATGTATACTTTCTTTTCCAAACTTCCTTTGGATGTTTTTAGAGCAGTGGCATGATGGTAGGGGTAGTATGAATGGTTTGAAAAAGTTCTTGAAAATATCTGTACATTCTATCTATCTGGGACAGAGTATCACACGGAAACATATGATGGACCTTTTGCCATGATACAAAGTATTGAAGACTTGGAATCACTTCTTGAACATTTAAGTGAAGAGGAGGTTCATGATACTCCGGTCAAAAGGCATCTGAGTAGTTATTTAAGAAAGGAAGCAATTAAGCATCTTTTAAAAGAATATGAGGTATCTCCCAATACACAACAAGATTCTGAGGAAGGGAAAAATCCAAGATGATCATATTGAAGAGCTTCAGGAGGAGCCCGTGATGGAACACATTGTTGAAGACTCTCCTCATGTCACCATAGCTGAAGACATTGAAGATTTGGCGCATTCTCAAGTGTGTTGCAATGCTGATACCTTTTTAGAAAGCCCTCTAGAGAAACCCACTGAGCAACACATCCCAAGTGGTCCCATTGAATATGTCCAAAAAATTTCCCTGATTGAAGATAATATTGAAGATCCTCTTCATGATATCATAACAGAAGCCTATAAAGAAACCTATGATAAGATCACTACAGTGTGTGGTGACACTAGACCTTGTTCTCCTCAAGTTGATGAATGTTTGGAAAGTTTATTGCCTTGTAACATTTTATCTGAAGAAGATTGTTATGAATACAAGGAAGACATGGATAGGCAGGAGCGTGATGCCATGGATGAAGAGTCCCCCACATATGACATGGATGGGAGTGATAACTATTGGAATTTCATATATAATCCAACTTGTGAAAATCTTATGGAGAATCCCATCCATGATATGTCCAACAATGGGAATGTCTATTCAAAAATTTGTGGAAGTCCAATCTACAATACATCCATAGAGGGAAGTACAGATCTGTATGCCTGGGAAAACCTTAGTATGGAAGAGGAGCATTCAGAATTTTCACATGATCATTCAAAGTCATACCATGTAGAGTTGCACAAGGGTATCAGTAATGAAGACATTGAGAAACAATATTGTGAAAAGTCAGATGTGATGCAGTCAGTGGAAAATCAGTCTCAACCATCTTTCTCACATATAGAGGTTCCTTATGATGTGGAGCTACTTGGGGATTGTGCAAAAGTTATCATTTGATAAGCCCCGATGATCAGTATGATGATGTAGTCAGTCTACCTCATCGTTCTGATTGGTATATCAGTCCTATCCAGTCATGGATAGAAGCAGCCTGCATGAGCACATACAAGTTTGGGAAGAATTTTTATGACATTGTTCGTGCCTATGATCTCCCATCCATCCCGCCCATCCTGAATCATCACGCAGGTTTGCATTTTCTGAATAAGGTATCCTTACTTTGGCTAGTAACCAAAGACAAGGAAAAAAAAATTATGTTAATAAAATGCTTAGGTGGTTACATTGGATTTTTTATTACACTTAACCCTTTTTATATCATGCTTAGAGTAGGAAAATAAGCTCCTTGAAAGAGAGCATTTACTTTCTGCATTTCTACTTAGCTATAATAAAACTTTGCTTCTTTTAGTTAGTTACATTTATTTTGTTTAAATAAATCAGCTTAATGGTTCATTTGGTTTTTTATAAAACTTGTGTTGCTGAGGTTTTTCTTGTCAAGTTGAGATGTTTTTACAGGGTATATAAACCAGAGATTCGGGTGTTCTCGTATCCTCTCCTTGCCTTAAAGACTAGATCGAGCACACGTCCCACAGTTGGAGCCAGAATGTTACCACCTAAGTTGTACTTAGTGGTTTTTGATCAAGTGAACCTGGTGAACCGGACAATGATAACTTGTTCGGACTTCATAAGACCTTCAGTCTTGCTTCTGGGAAGCCTTGTTGTACTATATCACATGTTCATACCCCATGGGGGAATTGTAATAAATGTTCTAGCATGATAGTGTCTATAAAAGACTTGGTCTCTTAGACTTTATTTGTCAATTCGATCAGCCCAAGGTGTTTTTTCCCTTGGTTATTATTGGTTGTTGAATAAACGACTGATAATTTCTGAGTTTTTCACTCCATACCTCCAAAGTTGGGGTGGTTGGCTTGGCATTTAGGCCTATTGAGGTTATTAGAGTCTATGTGTCAATATATAAGCATGCTAGACATCATGGTCGAGTCATATGAACATGTCTAAGTCCCCCTAGGTTTTTTCAATTTTTAAATTTTTTAGTTTTTTCAGTGTTTTTTATTAAAAATTTAATTTTTCCAAAACTTAGGCCATTTTTTAATAGTTTAATTGGAAAAATTAATTTTGTAATAAAAGTGGGCCAAATAATCAGTTTCAGTCATGTAGGTGCTCATTTTCAAGCTAAGAGCACCATGTAAACCCATGGACCCACTATTTCCTAGTTTTGAGTGATTTTCCATCACTCAGGTCAGAAAGCCCCAAAAAATCATTTATTGATTATTTTAATTAATAAATGGATGAATAATTGAGAAAATCCAAAAGCATAGATCAGTGGATTCTCAGCCGATTTGATTGAAATCAGTCAGATCTGAACCAGATTGACTGGATCTGACAAATCCTTGACTGAAGAAGGTGATCAAATCAGATCCAGAGTTGATATTTAGCATCCTTTATGGGGAATTTTTCCCTCCCTCTCTCCTCAACATGTTTTGGCTCATCTGGATGAGTTTTGGTGGATGCTTCAGTCAACAGGTTGAGGTGTCAGGCAGATCAGCTCTCCGATTGACAATTGCACTCAGTGAGAATCAGATCTGGCTCAGTTAGACATAGATCAGGCATTGATGGACTCTCCATCAGCATATTTGGTCTATCTCCTTGGGATTTGCGCCCCCCCTGGGCTGGATCTCCTGGTTTTTGTATATATCCAAGCACGGTAGCCTCTTCCAAGCTAGTTAGAACTGGGATTGAGGTGGTGCTGCTATTGTATTGTTGTTATTCTTCATTTGAAATAAAAAAACTTTGGAGGCTAGACGGTGTTGTGCCATTACATGTGTGGATGATTATTGCCATTATTTTACTGAGGTAACCTGTATCTATGTTCATTTTTTTTGCTAATTGCTTGTAGATCCGTTGTTAAGATTGATAATATGCTTATTATAATCTTGATAGGAAAGGTGCTTTTCAATAAGTTTATTGACCATCTCTTTCCTTTGATGCATGTTTAGAGATCTAGATTTAGCATGTCCTATAAGCTTATATGCATGTTATCTTGAATCTCTGTGTATGTACTAATCGGATCTCACAAGTTTCTTGACAAGTTCTTTGATTTCAACTGAGCTGCAGGTTTCTACATTGGAGAGGATGCTGATGTAGTTTGCTTCTTCACTCTCTTCAAAACCTTCCAAAGGCATAGTCCCTCGACATTCCACTTGAAAGCTCCACTGTGGATCTTCAAGGAAACTAGGATTTCTCTCCTCCTCTTCCTCCCTCAAAATCAACATTTTTACCCGATTACTTTGTTAATAGCTTTGATTTTGCTTAGATCTATCATCTTATAAGTAATTCAAACATAGATATATCTTATCAAAGCCCATAGTCTAGATCTTGCAGTTAAAAAGTTTCATAAGCATTATAGATCTAGTTTTAGGGAAATCGTCCTTTTTGCATGTAAATTTAAAGAAAACTTGTAGCTTGCATGCACTAGATTTCTATTTGCTTTTATAAAAGATAAATCCAGCAATCAATGCATATTTCATTGGCTGCATAAACATCAAGCCAAGATCGCAAGGAAATCTTACTTTCCTTGGTTCATTTTTCACTTGTTTAGCTAGTTTTAACTTCATCTTTTTTGAGTTAAGGTAGGCTGATCCAAAGGTACTCTTAAAGTTCTTTTGGGAATATGTTATTCTAATATGATTGCTGGTTTTTAACAGATGTAACAAAAAATAAATGAAGCTGCTGTTCGGAAGTGTCCTCAGGAGCATTCAAATCCCCCCAGGGGTCTCCCATTTGACTAAAACCTTTGATTTTCGCACCTTGTAATCTCTTGATTTCAATCCATATAAGGATTCAAGAAGAATTATATCAGTTCTCTGATATTGTAACCGCTGTTAATAAAATTATTTTTTGAATAGGCTCTTTCGAGCCCATTCCCCATCCCCCCTGGGGGGATTTGCGTTGGTGTCTTTTTTGTTGCTTTTTGCTAATTTCTTTTCAAACTAGCATTGATCTAATCTGCAGGGTAGTATAATTTATTTTATTATTAATTTAATATTCCATACTTTATATTTCAAAGTAATCTTAATACTTACCCCACGACTTCCCAATTGACCCGAAAGGGGAAAGAGATTTGTGGTAGGACTAATTAGAAAAACAGAATTGTGTATCTGTTTTCTTTTGATCATTTGTTTTTCAGCTATTATAAAATTAACCCCTCCTTGATTCCCCGATTGAGATCCACTTGGATCGAAAGAGGTTCATGGAGGGTTTTCTTTTGAACAAGAACACCCAGTTTAAAACTTACTAAAATTGACAAGACTCCAGTGTGTATGCTTTGCACTTAGCTACGGTTCCTCCGATCAGTCAAGCTGTATCAAAAGCACTTGAGTGACTAGTATAATTAGGACTCACTCTCCCAAATTAACAAACCAACAGGTGAAAATCCAACACCTAGATCAAACCATCACGGTGGCAAAATACCCAAAGGAAGCAGGAACTTCTGAAAAGTGACCTCGGGGCGCCGATCTCTGTCACACCCTCACGGGTGTGTTATGAACAATAGCCCCAGAGACTCCATTTCAGCCCACATATTCCTTACGGGTAGCCCTGAAGGTTTAGTTTTGGACATACTCCAAGTACTCTGGGGTATATCTAGAGTGCCCCCTTTGCCTAATTTTAATCAACTCACACTTCAATTTTAATTTAAAACATACCAAGAGGCAATCGCAAAACAATCATTCCAAGCACATGCAAGTACATTGTTTCTATTTTTTGACTCCATTCTAAGGCACTGGTTATTTTCTTGTTTTATATATATATTGTGTCTCAGCATTGTGCTTTTGTGTGTTCATCTTTTGTATCTTGCCATCTTTGATCATCTATAGTTAAATTGCAAACTCCTAAGTAACTCATTCAGTTTAACATCACAACACTAAGTAATTATCCTTAGTAACTTAATAGGGTCTACCCTCCTTGGCTTCGTTAGGAGTTGAGCCTAAACGGAGGAGTCAAGAACAAGGTGACAGCCTTGACTCGAGACTTGCCCCCAAGGACACACCGAGTGGCTTGAAGATTTCTACCACGTGACCTAGGTGTGTGAAAGATGGCAACAGGAAGTAGGGTGAAATTTATTAGAGGCATTAAATCCCCCTTTGGATCGGTCTAGAGGATAAATCTCTTCTTCCACTATGCAATTTTGGAACAAATTTTGATAATGTGTTTCCATGTAAAACTAATTAAACCAGTTTTAATGAAAAAGATGACCCATTTGATAAATTTAGTGT
>LPNX010255697.1:0-34854 GCA_001517045.1 Pseudotsuga menziesii
AGCCTTAAAGTAAGGAATGAGGTATTTGTGAATTTGGGTATGAGACCAGTGCCAGTGCCAATAGGTCCATGGTGAGAAAGGTATATGACATAGGGGATAATCCCAGCGTTAGACATAGATGAAAATAAGAGTGATAAGCCCACCATAAGAGATAATGGTAAAACAAGAGTATCCCACTGTGAGAGGGAAGTGAAGAATAATGAATACCNATCCCACCGTTAGACATAGATGAAAATAAGAGTGATAAGCCCACCATAAGAGATAATGGTAAAACAAGAGTATCCCACTGTGAGAGGGAAGTGAAGAATAATGAATACCACAATCAATATGAAAGAGGGGTGAGAATTTGTATGAAAACCTGGTAAGATTTAGGCTTCCAGTTACCACTCCAGCTTGGAATCCAGGCTATCCTCTCCACTTAGTTATCTTCGCTTCAATGCACAAAATAGATTGTTAACTAAATGAAGGTATTAAATTTCAAACAACGTTGGGATTTAATTTAACAGTACAAGGTAGTAGAATGTAGTGGGAAACCTCATTTCCAAGTCTTGACATATGCATGGAATTTATAGCCATTCAGTTTTGTCTTGTGAACATTAATTTGGAAAGTCACCTTGTCGCCCACCAAATAATAAAAAAATTAAATTCAACCTCGAAACCATAAAATACTGAGTTCACTAAGAAACGAAAAATTGTTGGTGCAGAAATCGCTAGGATAAATGAGGTTCAAAATTTAACCCTTCCTAGCCCTTTGAGGGGGTTCTTTCCTATCCCAAAAGTGAAAAGTTAAAATTGCCCTCAAAATATAATTCAAAATCTTATTGCTACCCTTCCAAGTAAGAAGGACACAATCTATAACAACATTTCAAAAGAAGGGTAAGATTTTAAATTACCCATCAATACAAATTTCATAATGTGTTTAAATTTATAGGCTATAAACTTTCTTGATACCATTACAATCCTATGACACAAATAAAAAATGTGTTATGCAGCCTATAGGAGCCAAGACTTTGATTCACCTTCAAATATTAGTTTCATTGTCCAAAATATTGGAATTTGGGAATATCATTATTCTTCAGTCTTAGGAAGTCAGGTCCTCATGCAAATGGAGGATGAGGTAAGCTAGTCTGTGTAGTATGCGCTCGTTTGTAGACACTGTATCAAAACCTCAAAAAACTTGTACTAGGTTTAGATGAAATTATGTAATTTTCTCCTTATTTATTCGTATGTACTTATTTATCCCAAAAAAGCTAGTCCATTGAATACGATCAAATCTCTAATTTCACTATTGAACTCTTGGTTTACCTAGTATTGAATGAAGTGCCTCTATTGTTATATACATAATTGATCCATAAAAAGGATGAGATATTTATCTTAAAATTCAACATTTAATTATATTTTCCTATGGCTCCTCGCAAGTCACCATTCACTCAGTTTTGAGGGACAACTTTCCTTCCTTAAAAACCACGGAAGGAGAAACCTCCTTGTTTCTTCACCAATGTTGTGTTTTACTAGTATTCATTTCCACTGAAAACTCCCAAATGTACTTACTTAGTATGTGAATCCAACCTAGTTAACATAAGAAATTGGGCGGTGAGCGATATCACCCCATGCTAAAATAAGATGCCTTAGCTTATGGATCAATTTCAATATTTTCAAAGAATAAGGGGAAGGAATCAAAAGAATCATAAACCAAGCCATATAATTATATATAATTGGTCAAAATTCCTTAGTAACATGGGTGGGAATTTTGTATGTCTAGATAGGAGACATCAATTGCAATTTGTGTCCTGCATAGTTCCAACTTCCACCTGTTCACTTGTTAGGAATTTTGCAGTAGCATTTGGCCAACTTGTTTATTACTACCATGACATTTTGGACACATGGAAGCTTCAATATTTTCCTATTGTGTGCCACTGAGGTTGACAACGTGGATGATGGGAGTTACCATAGGTGAATAGTTTACCATGTTGATGCAGTAACATTGTTGGGAATTCTCTTCACTCTTCTCCATGCAGATTGTGATGCAAAACCCATGGACTAACAGTGTTGGCTGGAGGTTGGGGCCTAAGAGACCCATGATCTATTCTAAAGAAGGCATATGACTCCATCCTTGATTCCAGGTGGATGGAATATCCGGGTGGCACTTTCCGTTAAAAAAACACTGTAGCACGTTAATTGTTTTTATGTTAAATACTAAGTTTCCTACGATGTTGAATCACTGAATATTGGATTGTTACAAAACACACAATTTTTTTTATTAAAACCATAAGGATTTCAACTCTAGAGCCTAGATCTCTTAATTTCTCAATCCTAGAACTTTCTCTCCAAACTTCCAATACGACCATTCACAATTTTGCAAACTTATTTTGGGGTTTTGGTTCTATTTAAAGGGAAGATTGTAAATAATTAGATTCACATTGATTTGCAATTTTGAAAGGTTCAAGTTCATGACGTGCATGGAATGTGCTAAGTGTTCAAAAGCAAATTTTCATTCCCAGGTGAATCAGTGTCTGTGATGCTACATTGCTAGAATACTAGGTATGTTTTAAATATTTTTACCATTTTTTTGCATGTTCAGTATTCCTAAGGAAATCAATGCCCAATACTCTTACATCTCTTAAGCTTGGATGGAAACACTCTCTTTGGTTTGAATTTCTTAGGAACCACTTTGAACAATAGCACATTTTTAAATTTTTTTTAAGCTTATGCAATAATTTCTTATGTTACAAGAGAAAAGAAACTTGATTTCTATATTGTCTTGGATTTATATCTATTAGTGAATTCAATATATTATTATTTTATTAATTGTGAAGGGTTTGGTTAATTTATACTTCTTAATTGAAGTACATTTATTTATATTTCCCTTCAACTTTGAAGGGCTCAAAGAATATATGCCCTTCAATTTGAAATTAAGACCCAACCTTCAAATTTGATGGCGAGAAATGACATATTTCTTAAGAAACAATTTTCTCATTAGAGAAACAATCAAAACATAGACCACTGTCACGTTTTTGGAAACAAAGAATACCTAGTATTACAAACGTTTCACTAAATCACTTCCTAAACAATTCTCACCCTTACTTTACTAGCACCGTACATATCTAAAAATTCCCAACCACATATATGATGCCCAAAACCCAAAAAAACTTGAAAGATACAATACACACCCTATGCATTATAAAGACACATAGTATTATGCAAAATCAAGTTAGCCCCATGTATATTAATGCACTTATCCAAAGAAGCTAGATCTAATAAGTTGAAAATGTAAAATTGAAAATGAACGGAATATTCAAACATGGGTTTTCTATTGATGACTACGAGCTCCTAACTAGGGCCTCCATTTACAATGCGCATATGACTTCCTTCGATAATCACTGTTAATGAGCTCAATGAGAGACCCCTTCCACGTTCATGCTCAGGGTTTTCCCTCTATGAACCTATGACATTGATACCCTAATCTCAATATACTTGGTAAATGAATTATTTACTTGGTTAGGCTCAACTAATAATTTGTTTTGATTCACATGTAAAGATTGGAGGTAGACCTAAAAAATAGGGGGATACACCCTTGGTAACTCACCCATAAATCACAACTATAGACATATGCTATAGGTGTCATGCAAGATTCCTAACGATTAAAACCTTGAGGGGGATTGGTGATTACTCGACATTGAGTTTAAAGAGGGTATTGTTAGATTAACCTTGAGTAATAAATGAAGCATTCAGATAAATGAATTACTAAGTATTGGTAGGGTATTCTGGACATAGGACTACATGTATTGAATCTTAGAACAAGGTTGGGCATACTTCATTTAAGAGGGCTTGGAGGTGAGTGGTGGAGGATCACCTTCATGGCTTGATCACCTTCATGGCTTGGCTAGATTTGGTCAAAGAACAAAGATACCTTTTCTTGGTTTTCTCTGCAAGCGTTTTCTAAGCTAAACCATGTGTAAAATCAATGTGTATGCATGTTTTAGAATGTAATATTGTTTCCATATTTTATTCCTAATAATTATTATAATTTTTTCTATTGAATGATAATAATTATGCTCGTTTAATCCTAAAAGACATAGCTTGTGGGAACCAAATATGTTATTAAGATATTGTGATGATCTAGATTTTCCCTTGTAATTTTAAACTAGCATAGATACATCTTAAATCTTGATCTACCAAGCATCGAGAAGGATTCAATTTCTTTAGGTGTAATTTTTTTATCTTAAATTTGTACACGTTTAAAAAAATCTACACCTCAAGAATTTTGATCTATTGAAGATTCTCGAGAGATTGAAAATAATTTGTTGATTCAATATATTTTTCGATTGTGGATATTATAAAATATAAATATATACAAAAGGAATGAATTTAGTTCAGGACATGATTTTTTAGTTTAGGTTGACATTTTTGTCATATATTTTTATATTATGTTAGGAACATTAGTAATGCATCTCCCTCATACTGGGATGTAAAACACCTCTCTACTCTTGGTGCAATTATTATATTACCCTTCTTTTTATCTTCAATATCCTTCCTACGGTGACATGGCATAAATATTGAAACACTAATATAACTTCACATGTAGTCATATTTAAACCTAGTAGTTCAAACATAAATTACCAATTTGACCCTCCCAATACCCAATTCAAGCTCCCAAACACATAATTATAAACTTGGAACCCCTAGTAATATCTATTTGTTTTTAGTATACTAAAAATAGTTTCCCCTTAACCATTATATACTAGGAAAACTAATGTTAATTGTCAATAATTTTTTAGAGTATTCATTCCCCCAATACGAATACTTGTGCTATAATGTTGCTAACACAGTTCCTAGCCCATGATTTCGCGATATGAATCCACAACATGAGGAATGCATGCGAGTTAAATGGCATAACTAGGAAGACTTCCTTACCATATGCCAACACAATTTATATGTTGCATAGGTATATTATGTGCACTCCACACATGTCTGTAACAAATGAATTATACAAGTCTTCATATAGGAAAAGCACAACCAAAACATAGATGAGATTTCATCAAATCTAATAAGGAGGCTTATTGGAAAAGGTATACAAGGAGGTATGAGCTTTTACATAGCCCATTTTAATTAATTTTAGTTCATGGAAGCAATAATCGAGCTATGGAGCACTTGTTTTGATTATTAATATATTATTTACATATTAATTTAAATTAAATGAAATTTAATGAAATTTAATGAACTATATTATGATAGCTAAAAGTTAGACTATGACAATCTGTAACTAAATTCATATGCTTGCTTCAAATAAAATATGGAACAAGTCAGTCTATGTATCATGCAATGGTTACTCTTCTAACATATATGGGTCTATCTTATATGAAATTAGTTGGGTTTGGTTCTAACGAGGTATCTTCCATGAGCGATCTAATTCACGAAGGTTGATTTATATTCTTAGGTGGTGTACTCCCCTTTGTTCCTCCACAAAGATGGGATTAGTAGATGAAGAATATTAGGAAAAAGGCGTCAGGGTCACAAGAGGATAGCAAAAATACTGACAAAAGTATCATATCATGGAAGGAGATTTGAGATGAAAATAAAAGTTGAACAAGATAGTTAAGGGACTAGATATAAGTGGTAAGTTCTTAAAGATAAATCATGGCCATTAGTGACATCGCAACATATAAAATTAAGATTAGAAAGCAGATGCACCCATTAAGGTCTTAAATTATATCAAAATTCCTTACATGTTCAAATATAAAACGTTGGAAATTGAGGCAGTAATTGACCAAAGCATAAATATCATGCTCGTTGATGACTAATATTAGATCGGGTTTGGATAGTACAATAGTTCGAAACAATCAAAGTAAGATCAATGTGTGGCAAGGGGAATATGCCTTTCAATGGTTGAGATATAATCAAGCATTTCTTAAATGTAGATCTAGAACCTAGATGACATTAAGGTTGGAATCAAGCTTAATGTATGAACTTGTCCATGGATGGTTTAGAGTGCATCGAGGAAACATTTATATATTGATCTGCACTATTAACAATTGAGGAAGCATGTTAGAGCCACTAGGTTTTTTGAATGGGAAGTCTTTTTGTTTTCATTGATGAGAATGTTGAGCTTAGAAAATACCCAGGACCGAGGTGAGACATGGAGAAATTGAACACCACCCAACTTGACCAGCATAAAACATCACCCACTAAATGGAAATGAACAATGGAGTATTCCATGCACTAATCAATAACACGTTGCATTATTTCAACGTCAAGATGAAAGACACCCTCAAAGTAGAAATGTGGCATAACAAGTTACTTTTGCATGGGAAATTATTCCTCTCAGATTCATTCATCAAAATAACATGGAGACATCCATATAATCATCCAAGTGAAAACTAATGTTTTCCTCATAGACAGCTAAGATGGGATTGCATTAGCTCATTTCCACCACCCCAATAAAAAACTAGGGGTTCTCAACACCTTGATTACCAGATCCAAGAAAATATCTGACGTTGAACACATTGAGAAAGAAAAATAGTACCTAGGAAAAGTCTTCTTAAGAAACGATTACACTACTTCATAAATAAACAAATCCTTCTCAAAAGCAGAAAGACAACAAAGGAGAACTCAAGAATCAGCCAAATCTAGTAATATAGGAGATAAAAAAACATTCCTACCATGTATTCAAGGAGTTATTAACAAAATGGATAAACACTTGAAAAATCAAAACATTAACACAATCTTCTCTCCACCATACAACATCAAAAATATTCTCAGATTAGTGAAAGGTCACGTGGATCCAATGCTACAAAAAGGGGTTTATCAAATTCCTTGCACTTGTGGAAAATATTACATAGGAGAAACTCAAAGGTCTATCCAAATATATTAAAGAGCATAGTGCAGACATCCAATTAAATATAATTCATAAATTGTCTTTAGCATAACATTCACATAAAACTAAACATCCCATAAAATGGAGGATCTGACAATTTTAACCAGAGTTGATAGTTGGTAAAAAATAAGGGTGAAAGAGGCAATTGAAATTGTCAAGAACCCTAATTGTGTAAATCACAATGATGGATTAAACTTAAGAAGAATATGGATACTAGCTCTCCTCCAATGAATTCTATCTGTAGGGTTTAATTTAATAATTGAGAATGTTTGGATGACTTCTAATAGTTAAAAAGGGAATTTATAATTATAATGAAATTAAAAAAACCCATAATCAAGTTTGTTGTTTTCTAATGAAGAAGAGACTTGGAACAAAGATGTTGCCTATATTTATACATGAAAGAAGAGGTGAAGGAGCCTCGACATCATTAGGGTCCTAAAGTTGATCCTAGATATGGCTCAAAACATTGACAAAAATATGGATTCCATCATAGCATATCCAATAGATGCCAACAACTAAGATGGGATCGTGCAACTCATTGGGGCATATCTCGACCATTGGAGTCTCTATAACATGCATTGAATATAATACGGGATATTTCCCCCGATGACCAGAATACTACAACACCAAGGACGATGAAAGTATGGAAGATTTTGTCAAGAGGCTTTTATACAACATGCAACGAGCTGGACAGACTAATATGGGGTTAGATGTGCTCAAGATAATCTTGCTACGCGGGATTAGGGATGACTGACTAGATATGTTAAACCTATTAGGAAAGGGGGATATCTCCAATGAGCCTTTTGAGAAAATTGTGGAATTGTGTAAAAGGTACTCTAGGGGATCTTCCAGGAATAATAAGCGAGACAAACAGGATAAATTAGAACGTGATGTATTCGACAGAACTCAGAAGTCATCTAATGGAGGAGCCACCCATGCAGAGATAGGAAATCTCCTCAAAAATTTTAAAATAGAAATGATGAGCTCTATCTCCTCGGGAATAGATGTCCTAAGGGAAAAGCAGAAACAAGCAGTAGAGGATCTCACACTAGGTGTGTTCTATCCTCGATGTAGAAAGAACCACCCTCTGAAAGAGTGCCCGCTTGACAAGATAGAAGTGTGTCAGCTATGCGAGCTGAACCATGACACAAAAGAATGTCCATCACTACCCCAAGTGAAGGTTGTTCTGCAGGTATCGACTCCAGAGGTGCAACCAGCCTACTTTATTGCACAAAAGAAGCCCTGGAAACCTCGAAATCAAGGTATGACTCCAGACTCGTTTCCATTTTCAAATAATATGAATAATTGGAATAATATGCAAAACATGAATACACAATTCCCTTAATCTTATTCCAATCCTCAATGGTACCCCTCTCAACCATCAATGCAAAATTTTAACTCCTGGAACCCCTGGGTTCAGCCACCACAACCACCACACCAACCAACCTCTTGGTCTCCTAGATGGAGGAATTTCCATCCAGGGAACCAGTTTCCTCAACAAACTCCCCATCAACAACAACCATACCCTCCTTAATATCCTCAGCCTTATCAGCAGTCGCAGCTGCAATTGCAGAACAATGCTTCCCCTAACATGCCGATATGACGTCAGCTGCCTGCTCAACCTAATCCTAACCCAAATAATAAAACAGTCCATCAATTTGAGATTGTCAACATGCGTACTTACTCCCTTACTCCTGTGCCCTGCAACGATATTTGCTTACGATCAGGAAAGGTAGTGGAGCCTTTGATTATTGAGGATGTTCCATCCCCTGTACAGGAAGAAGGGGTGAACCTACAACATTTATCCAATATGACCCCCATCATTGAAGATGCTGAACATCATATTGATGTGTCGGCTGAAGCACAGAATAATACACCCAGCGACACATAGCCTACTCAGCTGATTAGGCAACCACCGTACCCTGAAATATTAATGCTACCAAAGGTAGTGGGACAACCTCAGTTTAATCTCTTAGGAGAATTAAAGAATATTTATGCTAAAATTCCCCTCCTTCAAGCTCTTCAAGATGTACCTATCTATGCTAGAACTGTTCGGGATCTGTGCACAAGGAAACTAGGAAGGAAACCCAGGGATCCTCCCACTGTTCATGTCATAGGGAAATTATCTGCATTAATAATGGGAAAAACCCTTTTGGCCAAATATGAGGATCCTGGGAATCCCACTGTCACTGTGCAGATTGGGCATACATAGATACCCAACATACTGGTAGATTTAGGAGCAGCGATTAATGTCATGACGATTGAAACTATAAGAAAAATTGGGCTCACTAATCTCAGGCCAACCCCCACCATTTTAGAACTGGATTATAGATCCACCATTAAACCTAAAGGAATTTTGGATGATCTTGTCATCTCAGTTGATTCTTGGGAGTACCCTACCGACTTCTTGGTTTTACAGCCTAAGTCATAGCTAGGAGGACACCCATTGATCCTGGGAAGGCCTTGGTTAGCCACAGCTAATGCTTGCATCAGCTGTCGATCTGGGTCTATGACCATATCAGATGGCACCGAGACAAAGAACCTCACTCTCTATCCTCCAGCTCGACCGAGCCTAGAAGCTGAAACTCCTTTATGGATGGAGCCAGAGGAAGAAGAGGGCGTTCAGCCATTATTAACGATAGGGAAGGCTTTAACCTTTAAGGATGAAACTGAAGATGATGCCATTAATAATTTCATCAGTGAACCCACTTCGGTCAATAAATAAATTTATCAAATCTTGAATATTACTCTAGGTGAGGAAGAACAAGAAAATCTCCTTGAAGAAGCATTAGTCAGTGACACACATATAGTTCCAGTATTGAAAAATTTGAAAATTATTCCTATCGAGGTAGAGTTTGGAAAAACCCTGAATATTAACCCCAGCCTCTCCCTAGATGAACAGAAGTGTCTGATCAGTCTCTTAAAAGAACACAAGGGGGCATTTTCTTGGGAGTACACAGACATGAGGGGTATTCCCTCTAACCTGTACACCCATCATATTTATATTAAAAGTGACTGTCGGCCTTTGTGCCAGCCTCAACGATGAATGAACCTGAATCTTAGGGACATAGTGAAGGAAGAAATTCAGAAACTCTTGGAAGCAGGATTTATATATCCTATTTCAGAAAGCAAGCGGGTGTCCCCACTCGTAATAGTACCCAAGAAAAATGGTAAATGGAGAGTTTGTGTGGACTATAGAGAGCTGAACAAGGCAACACAAAAAGATCATTTTTCCTTTCCTTTTATTGATCAAGTACTTGATACCTTATCCGGGAAGAATTTATTCTCCTTCTTGGATGGGTTCAGTGGGTACAATCAGATCCAGATTTCTCTTGAAGACCAGGATAAAACTACCTTCACTTGTCCCTAGGGAACTTTCGCTTATGGAGTGCTCCCCTTTGGTTTATGCAATGCACCAGCAACATTTCAAAGAGTTGTGATTGGCATATTTTCAGAATTAGTTAATGATAGTATGGAAATTTTTATGGATGATTTTACTCCTTATGGCAAAGATTTCGAAGAAGCACTGGAAAATTTGAAAAAGGTTCTAACTCGCTTTGAACAGACCTAGCTCTGTTTAAGCACTGAAAAGTGCCATATGATGATGAGTGAAGGAGTAGTATTGGGGCATTTCATCTTTGCTAATGGCATCCAGGTGGATCCCTCAAAAATTAAGGTAATAAAAAATACACCTACTCTTGTAACTCAAAAAGAAGTGCGAAGTTTCCTAGGGCATGCTGGATATTACTGAAGATTTATAGAATTTTTTTTCAAACTTGCCTCTCCTTTGTTTTCATTGTTAATGAAAGACATGCAATTTGTTTGGAATGAGGCATGCCAGACAACATTTGTTAAACTTAAAGAGAAACTGTCCACATCCCCCATATTAAGAGGACCCAATTGGACCCTTCCCTTCCACATTTCTTCAGATGCTTCTGATACTGCTATTGGAGCAGTTTTAGGACAATAGGATGGTCAAGTACCTTATGCAATTTATTATATTAGTAAAAACTTAGCCCTTGATGAACTTAATTATATTATCACCGAGAAGGAGTTCTTAGCCATCGTTTACTCCATTAACAAATTTCGACATTATATTGCTCGATATCCTACATTTGTGCACATCGACCACTGTGCCATTAAATATCTAATGAATAAACCTATTACTAATGCCAGGGTGACTAGATGGATTTTATTATTACAGGAGTTTGATATTACCATTATAGATAAACCTGGAAGAGAAAATGTTGTCGCTGATTTCTTATCTCGTTTCACTAACAGTGATGATAATTTGCCTATTGAGGACTCTATTCCAAATGAACACTTATTTGCAGTTTCAGCTCACTCCCCTTGGTATGTAGATGTCACTAATTACTTGGCTACAGGAAAGCTTCTAGCACATTTTTCCAAAAGATAAAGGAGGAAAATTATTTAGCAAAGTGCCAGGTATTGTTGGGTAAATGGTCATCTCTTCTACATAGGCTCTAACCTTGAGATCAGAAGGTGTGTGAGAGAAGATGAAATATTCCATATATTGAAGGCCTGCCATGATGAGCCTTGTGGGGGGCATTTTGCAGATAGAAGGACATGACACAAAGCGCTGAGAATGGGCTACTATTGGTTGACCCTTTTCAGGGATGCAAAAATATATGTCCATTCGTGTGATAGCTGCCAAAGAATGGGCCAGCCCAATACATTAGCTCAAATGCCTCTGCAACCACAATTAGTGGTTGAACCCTTTGATAGGTGGAATTTAGATTTTGTTGGTCCTATCAGCCCTCATTCCAAGCAGAAATCCTACATCTTGGTCTGTACCGACTATATGACGAAATGGGTAGAAGCTGTGGCTTTGGCGAAGGCCAATGACTAGGCTATGATTGATTTCCTGTATAGTGAAGTTTTTACCCACTTTGGGGTACCCAAGAAAGTGGTTACCGATGGAGGGCCGTAGTTTGTGTTGCATCAATTTTAAACTCTGCTACGGAAGTACCATATTCAGCACCAGATAGCTTCACCTTACCATCCCCAAGCCAATGGCCAGGTGGAAAGCACTAACAAAGTCATTGAAGCTATCCTTACCAAGATAGTCAAGAGCCATCATAGAGATTGGGATGACAGACTTTCGTAAGCATTGTGGGCATATAGTACCACTTGGCACAACACTACAAGTTTCTCTCCCTACGACTTGGTGTATGGGAAAAGTGCCGTCTTCCCAATTGAATTTGAAATTAAGACTTTGAAGACGACCACAAAGGTAAGCCTAGATGTAACTGAAGCCCATAAGAAGAGATTGAATCAATTGAACAAACTGGATGAGAACCGGTTAGCCGCTGTAGACCAGACTGTATTAATTCAGCAACAGAGATCCAATTGGCACGACCGATTCATCAAAAAGAAGGTCTTTTGTGAGGGAGACTGGGCACTATTATACGATTCCAGATTCAAAAGAGATTTCAAGGGTAAACTATGCACAAGATGGTTGGTTCCATACCTATTAGACATAGTATTTGATAATGGTATGGTATGCCTTGTAACCATTGATGAGAACCGTGCACCAATATTTGCCAATGGTCACAGGTTGTGACTATACCATACGCCCATTTCAAATGACGCATTTACCTCACAGATTGCAGCTGATCTAGATTACTAGTTAGCATAAGGGCATGAATTTTTCTCTGCCCCTGTCAATCCTTAATTAATCACTGTAAATCACATATGAATCTTTGTACATAAATAAATTGTTTTTTTTTGTTATTGTTATCTTTTTCTTTTGCACTTGATCCGTTTTTTTGCTTTTTGTTTTTTATGAAATGTGCAGGAAAGCGCCTAAGAGCAGGGGTCATCATTGGGCCTAGAGACCAATGTCGTTCTTCTGTAACTTCCTGTACCAAATGTTTTTTTCCCCTTAATAAATCTGTCGCAGCTGCAACACCCTTTTTTTGGTAGTTGCAACACCCTTTTTTTTCTGGCAGCTGCAACACCCTTTTTCCAGCAACTACAACACCCTTTTCCAGCAGTTGTAACACCCTTTTCTGGCAGTTGCGACACCCTTTTTCGACAGCTGTAACACCCTTTTTACGGTAGCTGCGACACCGTTTCACTTTTTCCCATAAATCTCATTTTGTGCAGTTGCAACACCCTTTTTCCGACAGCTGCAACACCTTTTCTGGCAGCTGCAACTCCGCTACATTTGGCTGATTTTTATATATTTCAAGGCTGCGCCTGTGCTAAACTATCTGATTTCTTTATGGCCTGTGGCTGTGACTCCTTTGTTATTGGCAGAAGTTTTTTACAAGCTAGCAACTCCTCCAGATATAACTTTGATCCTCAAAGCCGACGACTCGATTTATCCTCCAGCATTCATCATGTTTCCAACCAATTTGACACGATGGCTCACCGGTGAAAAACGTCATTATAGCATCCCTGTGATAATGACTACATTTAATGGCTGCACCTCACACGTTCTACTATTCTCCAAAGGACATCACCCATTGCGCATTTTCGAAGGTATGGCTTTGATTAACTACTTGTTTAAGTATTAATTGGATCTGACAATATCAATCATACCTTCCTTTCTGTACCCATTATTACGTCGTTAACTCTTCACTCGTGCGACGTAATGACTAATTATGTTACCTAATAACCACCACCTTTCCTAATTTGGGATCAATTTCAAATAATCTGATACGCTGAAACTTTCCGAATTTACCCAACTCCACTCTCAACTGTTCATGCATACTCTTTTCTTTAAACTTGATTGTCAGAATCTGTAACTTGTCGGACTGCAACATATCTTTGAAGGTCAGAAGACATGGGTATTCCAGCTCGGTATGAACCTCCAAATATGCAAGAACTCAGACGAAATGATGAAGTTTTCGCTATCTTTCAAGCTGCGGGCTAGACTGAATTCTTCTAACACCTGAATGGATTTCACCATGAAGCAACTTTACAGTTCACCTTGAATCTTATAGAAACCCACTCAAAGGTTTGGGGATTGCGTATTGAAGTCTCTGAAGCCATAATGGCTGAGGTCACCGGCCTTCCTCAGGTGGGAAGAGCTTGGTTCGGATGACGAACCCCCAATATTGCAATGGTACAGGATTTTCTGAGGGAAGGGGAGCACATTCAAACGACACGAAGGGGGATAGCATTACAGTCATTTCCACGGCCATGGAATCAAGTCGCCATTTTTCTCAAGAAGTACATCACTTGTGAAGGTATGTACCAAACAGTCTATCACTCTGAATTTTCTTTATTATCTCATCTCCATCAGAGGGCTCTACTAAACATTCCATTTTATTTACTCAATGATTTACATCATATGGCGGGGTTTTTCCAAGCTGCCAAGCATCCACTCTCCTCACTTACCCACCATGGACTCATTAAATTAATAATCTTACATAGCCTTGCTCAACAAAACCAAACCTGGGAGAAATTTACAACCCAATTTCAGGCACCCGTCCTTTTTCCTGGTGTTCCAATAGAACAGGATCAAAATCAAGAAGAGCTGGTCAATCCACAGTTGGGGGGAAATGTAGAGAAATAGGAGGTTTAGAGACCCTCCAATTTAGTTGGGGGGGGGGGGGGATGAGACTGGATCGGAGGATCAGTCAGGGGAACAAGCAGAACAATTGGGAGAGGATGTACAAGAAAACCATGTGGAAGAACTAAATATTAGGGTAGCTTTGACAACAGAGGGTGAAACTGGAGCAGCATCAGATGCTGCAACAGTTGAACCCGAAGATGATAGAGCTATGATAACAGAAGAAAACATTGAGGTGGTGACCGTTGAATCTTCCCTTGAATGGGGAGGAACCCTGATTGAGGAAGAACATCCCGAAGAACAAGAAAATGATGGAACTAGGGATATTCCTTCCACATCAGTTGCGAATTTAGAAACTCCAGCACCACAGAGAAAAAGGAGGAGATAAAAGGATGAAATCAAGGACGAAATAAAGGCATCACCACCAATAAGATAGCAAAGAACCAGGTCAATCACAGCAGCATAAGCAGCAAGGGAAAGATGGGCAACATTAGAAGCACAAATTGAGTTGCCCATTCTTAGAGCCAAAGCAATTGACACCCCACAGGAACCAGTCACAAAAGAACCACAAATTGAAGGACTTCTGTTTGAAAATAGGCTAATAAAAGAGGAAGTACAAGCACTTCGAAAGGAATTAGAAAATTGGAAGGAAGCATGTAGAAAACAGGGTGAAAGGAAGCTGCACACATTGGTTGAAGCTACAGATCAACTGAAAGGATCAAATCCTACCGAGGCTGGCAATGAGGAAGAAAGAGTGGTCTATCCTATGTGTGGAAAAATATTTGATGAGTCAGGTTATAAGGTTATAGTTTTTTCCTTTACAACTCAGCAGTCTGCACCTACAGTTGTGGAAGGACAGGGACAACCTGATTTGATAGATGTGAGATCCCCAAGAGAAACTTCACGAGAAGGAAGTTTGAGATGAGCAGGATGCTGCCACACAAGAACCAGCATATTTGAATATTCCTATAGAGATTGCCACCAACCCTGGTACAGAGGAACTAGAGCATGAGGTTATTCCTGATTTTATGGATGAAGACTGCACTGTGACCTCGGAACCCTCTCATGACACAGAAATAATAGAAATGGAACCACAATAACAAAATAATGATGAGGTCGAACAGGATGCTGACACACAAGAGCCAACATCCTTGGATGTTCTTGTCCAAGTGGTCGTCCAAATGAAAGAAAAAGAACCAGGGATTGAAGACATTCTGGAATTCAATGAAAACATTTGTACCACGACTCCAAAATTGTCTCAAGACACAGAGATATTAGAAATGGAATCACAACAACAGGGAAATGAAGAAGTAAATTAGGATGTTGCTACACAAGAACCAACATCCTTGAAAATTGCAGCAGAGATGCAACAAGAAGCCAACCCCGATTTGGATATCATTCCTGATGTGGATTTAGGTGAAGATGAACAAGCTCAATCACAATCCTCAGGCGATATTGAAATCCTTGAGGAACAACTTCATATTGAAGGAGACATACAATCCCAGCAGCATGAGGAAAAAGAAGAACATGGCTCTGTCACACAAGAACCAGCAACCTTACATTCCCCTGCTGAAAACGTAGCTGATAATCAGGAAGATAAGAAGATTAAAATTCAGGAGGAAGTTGCCCCACAAGAACCAACATCCTCACAATCAGCTGCCAAAGTTGACATAGGAGAATCCCAGGAATAGGATGTTGTTACACAAGAACCAACATCTCCATAAGTGGTTGGATTTGTTGCAGAAGAAAATTCAAGAAGGGATGCTGTTACACAAGAACCAACACCCCCAAAAATAACTTCAGAAGTGCAAAATGCCCAATGTGGCACATCAGGTGATAAGGTGTGGACTGAACCCCTTTTTAAAATTTTATTGATTTGGATTCTGACAAGGAGGATTATCCTGAAGAAGAAGAAACCCTGAAGCCTACAGAAGAAATCTCAATCTTGATAATGGAAGTAAGGAAGTGGAGGAGCTAGGTGGAAAGATACCAGGAAGGGATGGTTTCCCTCATTGAACATAAGAAGACCATCAGGGAGCTGAAGGAAAAATGGGCAGAAGAATGCATGACCCAGAGGCTTTGAGAGGAAGAACTACAGAAGGAGCTAAGGGAGCTGAAAAAGCTCAAGTCTATGTAGGAGGAAAAAGACCAGATGTATGCTCTTTCTCAAGAACTCCTGGGCACTAGAGTACCCTCTTCCTCTTACCCTATCTTTTTATTCGAACAATTTATTTGGTTTAAATTAAGGGCTGTGAAAGAAGGGAGATCATATGAAATAGAAACCTTAGCGAAATTCTTGGAGACATTTTTTAGAAGTAATTTTGAGGACCAAAATTTGCTGTGTGAGCTGTATTTGCATGAGATGGCATGTCCTTTGGACCGCCATTCAAATCCTGTTCCTTTTTTAGGTGATGTTCAGTTGAGGGCTTTTGCTTCTTTTGTGAGCAATGATGCTCAGTAGGAAAGGTATTTCCAAACCTTCTCTCACAATGAATCCCACTCTAATATTTGGATCCGAAGTGAGCCTCAAAATGCTCGTCTCCTCCTTGCTCGACACCAGAGTCTACCTTCATGCCCCATTCAAACTCAACATATAATGGAATTGCAGGAAGGGGTTATTTCTACTTGTACCAGCCATATTTCCATACATCAACAGACAACTTTGGAAGGTAGTAAGCACAGATTGCAAGTTGCCTCTCCAACCCTTAGAAGTAGAGACCCCTACTTTTTAGAAATTTTGAACAAGCACTTTCCAGGATTGAGGGTTATGTTAGATGTATCAGGGAGTGTGGGGTCAATTGGTTGGGACTGAAATTTAAATTTCCTCTCATCTAGTGGCCAACAAAACCATACAGGGTGGATTTCTCACTGACCAAGGCAGAGGAGCTAAAATGTTGGAGATATTGGGTTGTCCATAAGGGGTTTATAGAAAAAGAAGGAGTATCTGAATTCCCCTACAACTTTTCTTCTCTCCATGAACAAAGCATAGTGCAAGATTCAGATTTAGAATAATGGAGGTTGTTGCATGAGGACATGCAACAGGACAGTTGGGGGGAGATGCTGGGCCCAGAAATGGCCCCTTTTTTACCATCCTTATCCACCTCTTTTTGCCTTATCCTACCCTATTGAGCATGCTAAATAGATGTTTCCCTCACTCTGCTTCTCAAGTCACAAAGGTATGATTAGTTATTGTATTATTTTATTAATGCTTAGGATGGTGGTAATTAAGGCTCTATATCTTTAAATATGCTAATATATGATGGTTTATAAAGGTATTTCGAGATCTATAGAATGCAGGTATAGCGGGATGAACATGCTAAGGGATGGATGGACATTCATTGCTTAAGCTGATCGTCATCCATTCTACTATTTCCCAAAGAACGCGGTTCCAGTATATTATTCCAGGAAAAGTTGTACAAGGGTAGTTACAATAGAATGCGATAGACTTGGAAGGCAACAATGTGCTGCTGCTTGAAAATAGTTGTGATCTGTGGGATATCTTTTCAATCAAACAGGATCATCATTATTTCTGGGTCAATTAACAGTTTCCCTATATTTCCTATTCTCATCTTGCCACAGCTATGACAGTTGTTGTAATTAGGGCCGCCTGAAGATCATGCATCTTCATGGCTGCCCAATAATAGGGATAGGATGTTATGATTGAACATTGTATAAATATGGGGAACTATTGTGATCCAGGGGTGAACCTTTAACCAAATTATTGTATTAGCTGCGATTAAGGTTGTGTATTTGATCTGCCCTTTTTAATACAAGGAGTTACTTCAGATATCAATGTTTTAACGTCCGTTACTTCCAACATCTTTGTGTGAAGGCTAGGCCCGCCTTCCCACAGGGATTGCTGAGTTAAAATATGAATTTTAATCATTCTGTTGTGTGATGTGTTAATTTCATTTCCTTATAGTGAGCTGTAATAGTTGTGGATTTACAGTGTGTTATTAGTTGCATCTCTTGGAAGCTGTAGCGGCATGGTGTGATAGTCGACGGTATAGGTAATTGTTCCTTATGTAACTGCATGGTAGCTGTAATAGCTCTGTTCATCCTTAGATCTTTTAATTGTTGTTTCCATGGATCCTTGTAGTTTGTTCCTTTGTTTTTATGGTTGCAGAATTTAATTCCTGTACTTTGAATTCATAGAATAGTTGAACTCAATTTACGTCTTTTGGATTTCTAGAATAGTTGAACTCAATTCATGTATTTTGGATTTCTAGAATAATTAGATCAAGATAGTTGGGTAAATCATTAGATGGTTTGGTAACGGGATTTCATTTTCTGCAAAAGTAATCTAGATGTGATTTCATGAATCTTTCAATTCTAGATCAAGGACAATAGAAGGTAATTGTGGCTGTATTCTTTAGAAGGTAAACTAGATTAAGTGGATCATTGGGATGAACATAGCTGAGCAGATAATAGGATTGTTTATTTACAACAACTCAGTGTTTAAGCATATATAGTGCATGTTATCCTTGAAATACAAGACTTCCCTAGGTTGACAATAAATATTGCACATTCCGTATGTTAGCTGTAATTAACTTGCATATTGGGTGCACAACAACCTTTCTTAAAAAAATTAATCTTACATCAACTAAGCATACCCAACATGCAATACAAGAGCACACATAAGCGCTATATAATGAACACTTCATAATAAAAATTATAAATCCATTTAGGAATTCCAAACCATTCAATTGTATTTATAAAACAATTCCCAACATTTTTATTGATATCTAAAGGTAAAGAGAGAAAATCCACATGCCCTCGTGACAACTAAAGAGGCAATTTGTAAAATTTCATGATAGGTAGAGAGAGAAAAGGCACTGACTCTCATGATAGTGAAACAATTTTTAGGTCTGCACACTTTCATGAGTGTGGAAGGTAATGTTTATTGTGCATGCTCATGGAAGAAATCCCTCATTGTGCTCATTCTATGTGATTATCGAAGGAAGTCATGTGCTCATTGTAGGAGGCCCTAGTTAGGAGCTCGTAGTTAACAACATAAATCCTAGGTATGAAGTTTTCCTTTATTTTTGCATTTTCCATTTTTTATCATTTTACCAATACATTATGAGAATGCATAATAAACTATAATATTTAGTTGTGGACCTCTCAAATTACCCTCCACACCTTCAATTCTCCCGTAAATTCCCATTATCATTTATGCGCATGTATTTGGTCATGACCCAATCATGCCATTAGAGAAAATTTGAGGTGTAAAATGCCCCCCCTAAGGAAAATAATAAAATAATATTTATGAATTTTTTAGGGAAATCCAAAAAAGTACATTTTTGTTCATATTTCAACATATCTCCCCATCATTTTACTCAAATTTCAAGCAAGAACATTCGTTGGATGTAGAATTAAATTTTGCATCCAATGAGTACCCACACTAAACACTTCTGACCATGCTATCTCCAAAACAAGAAATACTTGAAAAAACATGATGATGACATCATCACCATGTTTTTCCCAGTATTTCTTGTTTTTGGGGAAGCATGGTTTTCCAGAAGTGTTTAGTGTGGGTACACGTTGGATGTGAAATTTAATTCTGCATCCAACGAGTGCTCCCACTCAAAATTTGAGTAAACTGATAGGGATATATGTTGAAAATACGAATTAAAAAGTAGTTTTTTTAATGTAAAATATGCCATGTCAAATGGTTGACTCTTTTCTTAAAATTATATTGGTTCTTGAATTCAATGGATTGATTTCTTACGAGGTGGATCATTTTTTTATAAGGCCCATTTTAGACCTCAAATTGCTCTAATGCTTGGCATAGTTTTTTTACACAGTTACAATTTAATTTGGGTTCCTACAACACAAATCTAAGTTGGCTCCTAAGTTACAACATTCAGCTAATTTGAACATCTAGGTTCTAAATTTTCCAAATATTAAGCTAGTTCCAATCTTAAAGGGAATTTAAGGCAATTTTAATAAAAATATCAAAAAAATTAAAGTTGGTTCCTTAACCTAAACCCTAGTCCTTACACCCTAAAGTCTAGCTACCTCAACCTCGACTCCCAAATCGCATGTGAAGTTTTCCCTCTTTATTCGTTGCCACTCGGCATAGAATTTGTGAATCTACGTCATACGCTGAAGGCCCATAATGAGTTGTTATGGATTTGTATTGCATGATTCAGGTACCTGCTCCTTAATCTAAAAGACATTGATTTTGCCTTGTGATGGCATTGTCGATGCATCATTTCTTTATCATACTCAAGACCTTTTGTTTGACCTGAAAAGGGTGGCATCTTCCTTTTTTTGTATGATGTATGATATATATAATACATGCATATTATGTTGGCACCGTCCCTCCTTAAAAGTTAAAATTCCTCCTTTTGAGCATATTAATGATGATGTGGTTCCCATCCTCTTATTCCTTGAGATATCTATTGCATCTTAAGGGGCCAATTCTTCCTTTTTTTGGATGAGCTTTCTACTAAAATATTTTTAATTTTTATTGATATGGAAATCTAGGCATGCCAATCAAGATTCTTTTTTCCTCACAATTGGATTCCAAAACCCCCCCAACATCTGAGTTTTTGAAGATCTATTGACTCCATAAAATAGGTTAAATACCCCTTGACAATAAATCTCCCCATTACCTTCTTTCTTACATCAAATTATGTCAGCCTTGGGTTCGCAAATATTTTGAATTTTCCTTTGTGTAAGAAAGGTAGAGGTCATAGATTTTTCTCCATCTTTTAGAGGCTTGTTACAGAGAGAAAATTCCTATGGCTTGGGGTAGACCACAATAGACTGAATGACACCAGAAATCAATCCACTTGAATATGCAAGAGAGATAAATGCTGATAACACTAAGGGATACAGAACATACCTTATTCCAAACGGTTGTAGTAGATCCCTGTTGAGATTTCCAACCATGCTTGTACCTACATTCCATTATCAACGACAATGAAACAACCAAGCATGATATATGTTAAGTGTTAGGCCTACTCTAACATATATAAATCCAACATATATAATCAAATACAACTACATCCATGGATAAGAATATTCATAGTCATGCACATGCAATGGACGAGAAATGGATATTTCTATTAATAATGAAAAGAGATAACAATGACAAACTCTGTCGGCACCTTGTTGAAACGGATAAACTGAGTCCTCCACCTGGGCCTCCACCACTTCAATCCTCCATCTCAATGGAAAGCTCACAAGACAATGGCAAGCTTGGGAAGAGCATCAATGTGTGCTCAAAAGGACAAAGGGATGTAGACTCAAGTATGTATGAATGGGGCAACAATCCACTATAGTTTCCTTGCTCTCATAAGTTCTCCTCCTCTGATGCATCCAAGAGGCTCAATATACAACCCTTCAATAGGAAATGAAGGGTTGAGTCGGAGCATTTCCAGACATATGGAAGGCCAATAGTCAAGTTATTTGTGACTCATTGAGGAAAACTCCAAATATTTTATTTTTATGCACATTTCCCCATATACATGGGTCACAGTGGAGCAAGCTGCATGTACACACAAATTTTAAGATAAAACCTACGTATGGAAATAAACATGTGTTTTTTAAGGTATTTCTTGAAGCATCAAAGTATATTTTGAGCAAAGGGGGTCCAAGGAGTTTGCATAGGAAAAGGGAAGGCCATAAAAACATGATCTACCAAGTGTGGTGAAATCAACTATAACAAGGCTTGTTTCACCACTTTTTTGCACTTGAAAAATAAATCGTTGGGATGGGGCAGAGACCAAGTAGTATGCTCCCATAGTAAATACTATATACTTCATTCTCAATTTAATTTCTTTGAGTTTATTTAAATTAGAGAGAGGATTCTGCCCATTCCATGTGTCCTCCCAAAATATTTGTGTTCTCCATATAGAACTTTCATAGAGATAATATTTGGAATGATTTATTGGATGCTTACAATATTGATCAAACTATAATGTCCCTTTATGGAATTTTGGAGAAAAGTGCAATTCATGCAAAATTCGAGCTTAAGTAGTCATGACTCTAGAGGGTTCCAACTTTCACAAAATGGTCTTGAATTTGAAAGGAGATGGTATGGTGAGTATTAAAACATACGGAGGTGTTTTATGGATACTTTGTATCATATTTTATACCTTTGAAACCTTTTTTGGGGCTGATGACTAAAAGGCCAAAAATTACTAGGAAATTGTGATGTAATCCCCCTTAGGGTGTAGGCCAACTGGGCTTCCCAAATCATGTACGAACCTCCCAAATTTGTAAGAAGAGTATGGGGACTGATATAATAAATCATGGACTATAATTACACATGGTTATTATTTCTGAAAACTGGTTTTAGAGTTCCACAATCATTTGATAAATTTCAGTAAAATTGCTTAATGGGGAATTGCATAACTAGCTCGATTTTGACATATGAAAGGTAGAGTTAAAAGTTCATATCAGGATGTGACATATAGGGAAAATATACAGAATAAAATTTGATTCTCAAATATTATTAAACACCATATAAATCCCTTCATACAATTCTGGTATACAACTCTTTCAATATGGGAGTCAAATACATGAAAACTAGTGAATTAGTAGCATGGAATTCCAAGAGCTTCACATATGGATTTCTTGAATTCCAGCTCATAGAGAATAGGGACATGAAATTACAGAGTAAAAAATCATATATGGCTGTCATAACATCATCAAAATTTTATAACATCCCTCATACAAATTACAAGACTCCTTCAATATTGAAGCCAAAGTCATGGAAACTAGTGACTCAATGGCATGGGGATGCAAGCTTTTCACACACGAGTTTATTGGATTTTGAGCCATAGATCACAAGGAAATGAAATTACAGAGTAATACATCCTATATGTATTTCCAAATATCATCCAACTCATATTAGAGCCCTCATACAAATCTGGTATAAAATTACTTCAATATTGAAGCCAAAATCCATGAAAATATTGATACAATGGCATGAGAATGCATGCTTTTCACACATGAGTTTCTTGGATTTTAAGTTGAATAGAATATGGGAATTAAAGTATAGAGTATTAAATAATATATTGATTCCCCAACATCATAAAACTCATATAAAATTCCTCATACAAATCTGATATAAAACCACTTGACAATTGAAGCCAAATTTTTGTAGTATAACCCATGGGAGATTGTGGGAACATCAACCATTATGTGCTAGAAAGTGTAACAACAACATGAATTTTAGAATTAATATTGAAGCAATGTGATCGTTGTGTTATGAGCAATTTTTAATTAAGTTTAACCATTCATGTATACCTACAAGTAAGGCATGTGTTGGGATATAAGACCTAGATCCGTCATTGTGTTGTAAGTATTGTCATTTGAGGGAAGAAAATTTCCCAAATAAGATTATATAAGAAGAGGAAGGAGTGTTTGCAACATGTTTGGTAGTGGAATACAACAAGGATTTCCTTCACATGCAGAGGTGGAGGGAATATGACTTATAACATCCAAGGCCAGTGAACTCCCCACAAAAGATAAGAAGGTAGTATTGCATTGTGATGGCTCTCTCAAGAAGCTCTGATCCTCATAAAGGCCCCAGTATAACCTAACATGGATCCTATATAGTATGGGTTAGTGAACAAAGACACATATTCCTAGTGACGTCAAACTACATGGTAGTGGGATATTTCATCCCCTGAAGGGAAGGATACAAACATCTAAATAGCTATAATAGACAAACACTAAACTAGATCTCACTTGAAAAAGAAGGAAAAATTAAGGGATATGGCAAGGTACCACTGATCCAAATATTTGATGAATGTCGTTAAGGTCTAATATGAACCCCTATAAGCACAAGGAAATTATTAGGGATTTTTTGTTGTTGTATTTGTAAATTCAGAAAGATGTTATGATGTATATTGTTGTACCCCCATCAAAGATTTGCTTACCTCCTTTCAGGATGTCATTATTATGTATGGTCATTGAGGTAAACCCTATGTTTTAAGTCGATGAAACAGTCCCCATAGTAAATAAAGGAAAATGTACTTTGAAGTATTCCTAGGTAGGTTGGCCCCAATTAGGTATCCTGGCCGACCTAGTTAGTTGAGTAAGTTACTTAATGGAAGGTTATGAATAGGGAGGCACCCTCCTCATTTGATACACACACTCACACTCTCTCATGTGTGAATTAGATGAGAGGGAATTAGGAGGAAGAGAGAGAGAGATCTAGGAGACATATTATTCTTGGGTTTTTCCATCTTTTTATATTGTCTTGGTGACATAACTATTCTAAGGAAGTTTGTGGGGTTTTCTCCTTTATGGTTTCCCCGATGAAAATATTTGTGTCTTGTGTCTCTTGTGTATCTTGAATGTATTGTTGTGCTTGTTATTCTTTCAGATAAATATCCTAACTGAATTAGTGTAGAAAAAATAACATGCTATCAAAGCCACTCTGAAATATGAAACTATGCAGCCAAAATATTGCTACAATTGTAGCTACTTGAAATTAGGGTTTCATGCTTAAAAACCCTAGAATACAAAAATCTAGTCATATTTGAAATTTCACTATAACTCGATATTGGAGAAGGATAAAGAGACAAAACTTGGAAAGGCCAAATATGAAATCTTGTTGTACCTTGTGTGCAAGTTTCAACATCAATTTCACTATATTTTAGGAGATATGATTCCTCCAAATCAAGGTTCCGGTCTCCTCCAGAATCCAGTCTTAAATATGCGACCTATGGATAATTACTATATCTAGGTATATGAATGTCCAAATAAAATTTCATCAGATGTTGTAGATAGGTAACATACTTTAGTTTCTATCATACAAGTTTCAAACTCCAAAGGTGGAACAATGACACGTGGAAGTCCGTACAAGTTTTCTATACTGAACCAGTCCTCAAACAAGCCATATTGGGAAGCTTAGCATAAGTTCCAATTGGTGAATCCAATTATGCTCTAGCCCATTGGATTGGAAACAAGACATATCAGGATACGCCAAGATTATTTTTTAGACATTTAGGAGTAGGAATTTTGGATATACAACAAAAACAATATCAAACTATTTTGTAGAAGATATTGGAGAAATTAGGGCTTCCTATTTTGGGCATGTCCCAACACAATTTTCTGAAAAAGAGTACATTGAAAAACTCACCTTGAAGAGGCGCATATTTCTGTACAATCATAAGTTTGAACTTCCAAGTTTGGAAAATTAGGGTTTCTCTAACAAACCCTATATCAGCTAGCTCTAGAACCAAGTTGGGAACCTCAATTTGGTAAGATCTACATCTTTGCTATTTACATTTGAGTTTCTCACTTGAAAATGACGCATCACACCCATATTGATGATAAGATTGGGAGAGCTGACAAGTTTTTATCATGGAAGTATAGGATCTCCCTGATCCTTGAAGAAAATGACTTCAATCAGTATATCAATAAGGAAGTTCTAGAGCCAGAGGGAGATGAGGCTAAGGCTATCCATTAGAAGAACTTGGTTAATACTAACAGAATTATTGCATATTCTATTAAGGATCATCTCATATCCCATGTGTCACTCTCGAAGACACAAAAGGAAGTGTTCAATTCTTTGGCAAATATGTTCGAAGGAAATAACATAAATCGAAAGATGACATTAAGGAATTGACTGAAGAATGTGAAGATACAAAACTCATATATTATGCAATCCTACTTCACAAGAGTTTTTCAAATCAAGGAACAACTTGAAGAAATTGAAGAAAATGTATAAGAAGGAGATATTGTAATGGCCATCTTGAATGGTATCCCAATATCATGGGATTCATTCATTTAAGGAATATGTGCTAGAAGGAAGCCGATCTTTTTCAGTAGAATTTGGGAAGAATTCACAAAAGAAGAAGCTCATCTCATAACAAGAGAGGAGAAGATGGGAGCAACTGAAGATCAAGCTCTCACAATATACACAAGAATAAATAATAGAAATAAGGTGGACCATCATCACAATAGAAGGAAGAACTATCATCACAAAAGAAAAAAGAAATTTAGAAGAGATCCTTCCAACATTCAATGCTACAGTTGTGATGAGAGAGGACACTACTCCAAGATTGTCCTAGAAATAGAGGCTCCTCTAACAAGAAGTAAAACAAGAAAATACATCATGCTCACACTGTTGAAGATGATGAACCAAATAATAAAAGATTCAAAGAAGAAAATGGAGATTCATCAAGTGATGAGGAATTAGTACTTTGATCCAGAAGAATTATTTCAATGAAGAATAAGATCATACTCTTATCCATATTAGTATTTGGATAAGAGGGAATGCAATTACGAATGAATAAGTGACACTCAAATTCAGAACCAGTACACAACCTTGTGTGACCTATGGTATAGCAGAATTTCTCAAGAATGAGTAAGACAGACACATGTTCCCATAATCAGATGATGAAGTATAGCACACGGGAAAATACTCTAGTTATTCCTACAAGAAGACAAAGAGCAAGAGGGAGTCCACCCACCAAACAAACAAAGATAAGTGTTTAAGTGTCATTTCCTATATATCTAGTTACTTAATTGACATTGTTTAGTTGTGTACATATTTATATTCAGTTTATGCATTATGCACGATTTAGTTTCTGCATTTATGAACGATATACTACTGAATCACATATGATGGGTAAGTAGCCTATGGTGCTGTACAAAATCCATTTCTACTTATCTAGAAAGTTATTGTATGCATACGAGATATGGATGAATGTTGTAGGATTGGTTAATATAGTTGCATGACTGTGTGAAATATATCTTTATGCATTAGAATTTGTCACTATTAATATGTTTTGGAAATTATGAAATGTTTCTAATCATGCAATTGAATTTGACTTGTAGGAAATATCATGTACAATCACCTACAAGAAAAATAAGGATGAGACTTGTTCTGAAGAGCATGTGATGATAGTTCAGCTGCAAGATTCACTCCAACAAACAAACATGAATAACTTGAAGCTCCCAGGGTCAGATTAATCTCTCGAGGTGTATCTAATGCTCTCTTTAGGTCATATTTGACCCTAAGAAAGAGCTTCAAAATAATATAAGAATCATGATATGACCTAAAGAGAAAAATATATACAGCTCAAGAGATGAATACCATATTGGGCACGAGAGATCATCCAAGATGAAGAAAAGTATGAAAAGACTTCCAAACAAATTAAGAGGCATCGAAAACACTCTAGTTATGTGGCACTATTGAGTAACATCATTGATATAGATCCTTCCAAGCTATAAGGAAACAACCAATAAGAAATGGAAGGAGACTATGATTAAAGAGTACTAGTTTATCATGGAGAATGATGTGTAGGATTCGGTTCTGAGACATGAAGGAAAGTCCGTAGTGTCTTCCATGCCAATCTACAAGATCAAACATGAAATAGATGGTAGTATCGAGGGATACAAAGAAAGGTTCTTGGTTTCTATCATAAAGAGGGAGTAGACTATGGCGTACTCCATTGACTAGACACACTTCCCCATTAAAGGAGAAGTGTATATCGAGCTGAGAACCACATGTTTGTAGAAGGCTTTGTATGAGCTAAGAAGGAACCCATGGGATAGTGCATACAGTTACATGAGGAACTTGAAGATCACCTAGAGTGATGAAGATATTAACCTTTTCTACAGGGTTGAAGATGAAATCCTATAGATGATGACAAGCTCACAAATGGGTGCAAGAGGAACTTTCAACAAAGTTCAAGATAAAGGATCTTAGTATCTAGTAGATATGACATGGATGGATAGATAGAATATTAGTAGCACAATAAGATACCTATCACTGCAGTAGAGAATGTTTCGATACATATAGTACAAAATGCAGAGGGAGGATGATGCTCCGCTTCAGAAGGAGTGACTGCAGAAGATATCTGAGTTTGAGGATCTTGACATGGTATGACATGATAGATAAATTCATGATGAACTTAGGATTTACCAAGAGTAAAGTGGGTTCCAAAATTTACTTTAAGGTTGAAGGAAGAAGATTGGTATATGTTGATGACCTGACAGGAGAGGACAAACTCATTGTAGATGCAAAGAGGAATCTTTCCACTAAGTTCAAGATGAAATACCTAGGGATGATGCACTACTTCTTAGGCATGGGGGTGTGGTAGAGTGCGGATCGTATTTTCCTTGGTCAAGGAAAGTATGTAGTGGAGATTATGAAGAGATTTAGAATGTTGGACTACAAGACAACAACCACAACTATGGCATCGAACTTGAAGCTACTGTGTGATGCTTCATCAGAGACGATTGATGCCAAAATGTATCGTCAGATGATTGGTTCATTTATGTACCTGACGAATATGACACCAGACATATGCTTTGCTATGAATACACTAAGTTAGTTCCTGATGGATCCAAGACATGTTCATCTGGTTGCTGCAAAGCATGTATTGAGGTACATGAAGGGTACAACTGACTATGGGCTCAAGTATGAAGTGAATCAGAAGATTAACCTGTAAAGTTATGTTGATTCAGATTGGGTAGGTAGCGTCACTGACAGGAAGAGAACTTCAGTTTGCTGCTTCAATTTGGGATCCGACATGATCTCCTAGTTTAGCAGGAAGCAGTCGTGGGTGGAGCTGAATACAACCAAGGTAGAATATGTTGCAACTTGCTCGACTAGTTTTGAGCTAGTATGGCTTCAAAAACTACTATCTAATTTGTTTGATTTGATTTTCATTTTTTGAATAGTCTAGAGAGGAGCACTGAAGCTCTAGTATGTGATTAACTAGAAAGAGGGAGAGGCGAGTTATAGCATGGTTAGAGACACATGTTGTCTAGGTGACATAATCAGTCCTGGTGTGCTCCTATGTTAAATATGATGAGATACTGGAAGATGCAAATGCATGAGATATCACATGGAAAAGTAGACATGTTTTCCTTGAATGCAAAAGATATTGGCTTGGAAAGGAGGCTATTCAGATGTAATCAGTCCCAACGTGGTACACAAGTTATCCTTGGATTTAATTAGTCCTATTATGGGTTGTCCTTGAACGTAAAGTATCTTGGCATTGTATGCAGGTTGTTCGGACGTAATAAGTCTTAGAAGGTTATATTTGGATGGAAACAATCTTGGAGTGGTATGTAGGTTTTCCTTATATGTAATAAGACCTTGAGGTTGTCTTGGAATGTAAAATATCCTCACATGGTATGCATGTTGTTTGGATGTAATCAGTCCTTATGTGTGTTCCCATGTTGGAGATGATCGGTCGTAAGGAAGTTGGTGTGCACCTAGGAGATTCTCACATAGTGGAAGATTCAGGTTGTCTTAGTGACATAAAATTCCTGGCATGCTCCTATGTTGGTAGAACGCAGGCTGATTGTAGAGAGACGTAATACACTTGGTGTGATCCTAGGTGATTCTCACGTAGTATAGACGTAGTTTGTCTTGGTAACATAAAAGTCCTGGAATGATCCTATGTTGGTAGAATGCTAGTGATCAGTGATATGCATCTGGGCTATGCTCCATGTGCTATGTGTATGATGATGAGATGATGGTAGGAGACGCTGGTGATTGTAGTGGAAATGTAATGAATGGTCCTGGGATGTACCTATGTGATGGATTTATCATGGATATGATAAAGGGGCCTAGATGAGGACTAGGCCTACACCCAACATGAAACATGGCTAGCTCTATAGAAAATTCCTATGATAGATAGATGCAAAAATTCAATGATTGACAAGATGATAGATATGGTAGTAGCTACGATGATGAATTGGTGACGATGATTGTGACAAGAGAATACCTTCCTAGTTAAGAGGGAGTGTTATTGTGTTTGTAACTTTGGAATATATTCTGATGTATATTGTTGTACCCCCATTGGATATGTGTTTCCGTCCTTTCACGATGTAATTATTATGTATGTTCATTGAGGTAAACCCTTTGTTGCAAGTCGGGGAAATAGTTCCCAGAATAAATAAAGGAAAATGTACTTTGAAGTATTCATAGGTAGGTTGACCCAAATTAGGTATTCTGGTCGACTTAGTTAGTTGAGTAAGTCACTCAATGTAAGGATATAAATAGTGAGGCACCCTATTCATTTGATACACACACTCACACTTTCTCATGTGTGCATTAGGAGAGAGAGGATGAGGAGGAAGAGAGAGCTACATGAGACATATTTTTCTTGGTTTTTTCCACCTTGTGATATTGTCTTAGTGACATAACTATTATGAGAAAGTTTGCAGGGTTTTCTCCTTTATGGTTTCCCCAGTGAAAATATTTGTGTCTTTTGTCCCTTGTATATATTGGATATATTGATGTGCTTTTTATTCTTTTAGATAAATATCCTAAATGAATTAATGTAGAAAAAATAACAGTTTTTTGTTCTACATGGGGAGGTTCTCCCAAGGGGACTTCCATCTTGACATGAATATGCTGCTCAAAGTAGTTTTCTTATGGAAGGCAATGAATTGTATGCATATTACCAAATTTTGTTTTCCTAAGATTCTAAAGCCTTATTCTTGTTAGTCAAGAAGATACCAGACTATGTTGGATGATACATAGAAATAGGTATGATTTATGAAATAGGAATATGTTGGAAATATGACCCCTTAGAAATTTGGGAACACTCAAACACGACATTAAAACTTTATAAGTAGAACATTATATTGAAACTTTCAAAGAAAGCATTATGAATAAAATTATACATGAGAAAGAACATTTAAATGACAAGCAATGTTCAACCATCACTTATATTTGGAACCTTATCATTAGTATCATTGGATACCTCCTCATCTAGGCTTTACCTCTACCTCAATTCTCTATGGAAATCAATTAACAACATCCAATTTTGATGAAACTACCTAATCCAAGTCTTAAAATATGGTAGAAAACAATTAACATGCCTAATAAATGATTTTGGATTGGGTAAAGGGTAAATTTTTGATAAGGCCATGCCATCAAAGTTCAACAATGAACACCATGGTCTTAGCACTCTTGATTAAATACCAATCACATACCATGATACATGATAGAATCCAATGAAAATACTGCAATCCTGAAAACTGTTATGTCTATTGAATATGGGGGATATGAAATTCCACATTGAATTTTGTCCATATGAAGTCCAATGAGGTTGGAACCAATATCAAAAATCTTGAAACAATAAAAGGAAATGTAAAGGAAACATAAATGAAATGTCAACTTTTGCTTAAGAATTTAAAATTACCATTGATTACTAGTTTTTTTGGTCAAACCTAGTCAAAATCCAAGTCAAACCAATCAAGATATTTAGAGGAGGAAACACATTGTATATATTTTGATATGGTAGCATGTAGAAATGACACTTTCACTAAAAAAATGTAGCATGTTTGGTGTTGGTATTGATTACTAGAAAGTGGACAGAGTAATAATAGACAAAATTCCAAGAGTGTGCTGACAATCTGTGTCCTTAGTGTGACTTAATTCAAGGTGTTTGGTCATTTAATCATTCTCGATTTTTGAGTGAGCATTGGAGAAATAGTGAAAGTAATCATGAGTACCTGGAAGAATACTAATTACAACTCCCAATTTGCTCAATTTACAAGGAAATGCAGCTTATAAATGGTAAAATATATGGGACGATTTCTCTCTAAGATTTGTAGTTGTCCATTGTGATTTTTTAAAATTGATTGTTATGTATCATTCACACTCATCCATTACTGTATCCTTGAAAAAAAATCCTAACTCAAGAAATTGTTATGGAAGTCAATATGTCGAAATTGCCTCGGTATTACATTGTAGGTTGACATTGTCAAAGCGTGAGAAGGAATCTAAACTGGAATGAAGTATTGAATAGATGATAAATGTGTAAATGGATTTATTTGGTGGATGTATTCTAATGTAAAGGATGATCTATATTCATTAGCTGGCTACTACCAATTCAATATTAACCAATTGGATGCTCTAGTTCCACCCTAGTTTCAGATTGTTCCAGTGTAAAAAATCCAAATTGAGATGCTTTGGATGCTTAATTTTTGGGAAATAAACATTCCATCACTTTCATACAGTAAAAACATATGATCTCTTTCACTAAACATATTCCCAATTCATTCATATAGTAAAACTAATATCAGGAATATAGGAAACTTGATATAATGAATCCCAGAGTCCCTACAATACTTTATTATTTTGTCCATATCACTGCATTGATGAACTAAACTAAACTTTTGAAGTAGGTATATGCTAACAAAATCTGTCATATTTAAGCGATAGAGGATACATAAATGAATTTTGAGCTGGCTTTCAACATTGACAAGGCAATCATCATAAGCAATCTAACTAAAGGTACTGGGATTTATTACCTTTTCCAATGCAAACCAACCATAGTGGAGATGAATATTCAACATAGTGTCTCCATGAACGCATGTATTCACTATTTGGAAAATGTATTTAGGAATTCCATAGGATGTATCTGTGTATTGAGTAATGTTGATACCTTTGTGTGTGCAGGTCCCTGCAGCCATATATAATAAGCAATAATCATTAGAGGAAATTTGGGGTATAAAATGGGCCTTATAAGAAATCGAGCCAACAAAAAATTCTTGTGATTTGGAATTAAAGAACCAATTTATTTTCAAAAAAGTGAGTCAACCATAATGGTTGACTTGAAATATTTGTCATAAAATAAACTACTTTTCTTGTTCTTATTTTCATCATATTTCCATGTGTTTTTACTCAAACCTCGATTAGGAGGGCTCACTAGATGTAGAATTTAATTCCACATCCAACGAGTACCCACACTGCATACTTTTGATGGGCCTCGCTACCACAAAAACAAGAAATACCTGAATAACATGATGATGAAATTCCGCATCCAACAAGTCCCCCCGATCGAAGTTTGAGTAAAAACACGGGGATATATGCTAAAAAATACGAACAAAATTGTAGTTTTTTTCTTTCTTCCTTCAAAATTAATAAATATTATTTTATTATTTTAACTATTATTTTATTATTTTCCTTAGGAGGCTCATTTTAGACCTCAAATTTCCTCTAATGCATCCACAATATTTGCATTAGAATCATCTTTCAAAATATTGACAAATAAACAATGTGCCCATGGGAATACCTATTCTTAATAGTCTGCGAGTCATATGACCTACCGAAATCTGGGTTTTCACCATTTCTGGAGCGACAATTTTTGATACTTTCAAATGCATTTCCAAAAAAATGGGAGTTCCTTTTAAAAATATGGACAGAAAGAATATAAAATGTTGGAAGCTACTAACAGAAAATGGAATGAAAAGTTATACAGAACACAAGAAGTTTACTGAGAAATGGTGGAGATGAGATCTCTAGAAGCTACAAATAGTGTCTGAAGGATATACGATTTTGTGGGAATCACCTTGAGATAGGTAAGTTGTTAGGTGTTAGCAAAAGAGTATTTATTGAATCAAAATTTGATTATAAGTCTGTGTGTGGAGTATAGGGTTTAGATCTGCACAGGATAAGAGTAGCTTGTGAAATAGTTGGTTTGGCATGTTCTTGGAAAAGCAAACTTCTGGTAACTAAGTAAAGACCTGCATGAGTAGGATTTAGTATAAGTTATGGAAATCATTGTCAGTCCATGTAACAAAAGTGATCTGGGAAAAATTTAAAGCTAAGGTATAGATTGGAGATAAATTCTGAGTAGGTGAATTTTACAGGGAAATATGTTTAACCTGCATCACATATCTAATATATTGTAGTCTAGAAATCGTTAAAACACAAGAAACCACATGGGAATTTTGTGAGGATGAAGAGCATATCCATTGATAATATTGTATTCTTGAAATCGTTAAACCGCAACAGGATACAAAGTGATTTCAAAGGGAAGAAGAGAATTCCCAAATCGAAGGAGATTGTCGAAGAAAGTGGATAATATGTAGAGAAGTTGGTTGGAAGGAAGTATGGTGGCCTTATGATAAATAGTTCTATAAGGAATTATTGAATTGTATGACACCAAATTAGAGAAGCAAAAATATCAAGCTCAATTTTGGTAGAATCTAAATACCTAAAAACCCTAAAACAATTTCCTCGATAACACATACAATCATGTGGATTAATATCTTACTAAGGGAATTGGGTCGTCTTGTTGTTTCCTTTCTCTGGCTAGATTGTGACCCAAACACTCACAATGCTTCTCCTCTATCCTGCACATATAAATATCTAAAACCATCAATAAATAGACCCAAATGCAATAAAATATATGATTCAACAAATATTAATCCAAACAAATCCATAGAGCTAAATAGAGAAGGTTTAAAAAGCAAAAACCTAGATTCACCCCTTTTTCTGGGCATCTATTCAACACCGTAGATCATATATGTAGATCTTATCTATTGTATATTTGTGATGAATAATGCCCTAGTTTCTTTTCTGTATTTTCCCTCCCATTTTTTTTCTTCTAATTTATTCTTTTTTGGAATGCATTCACTTTTCCCTCTTCTGTCTTTTTTTTTAAAGTTAGTTTTCTTTGTTTTATTAATTTGTTAATACCAATACAAA
>LPNX010255697.1:34932-76101 GCA_001517045.1 Pseudotsuga menziesii
CTATATTACATTAATATGTATTTAGTATATTAATATATTAACTAATATATAATAATAACTATATGATATACATTAGCATATAATAATAATAATAATAATATATTTTCAAGGTCATCGCTAAGTGAGACACCAAGTTGGTGTATTAGACCATATTGTTTGTGGGACAAGGGACCCACTCTATGCATAAATATGGCATTTTGGAAGGGGGTGAGTAGTAGAAAGGGGCACACGATAATTCCTTTTAATTATAATTTCTTTTCTATTTTATGTTTTAATGAAACACTTTCCCCATGTCTCATTTTTTTTAAATGGAGGATATATGAATTTTCCCCATAGGAACACCAAGATGCTATTTATAAAACTATATACATAGGCGTGATGAGTTGGAATCCATAGAAAATGTTGATAAATTAATCAAGAAGCACAAAATAAGTGGATTTAAACTGATGATATGTCATGTCTCCAATTAAATAATTTCCAAATAAGACTACTTGCAAATAATGTTTTAGCAATCTACTAGTTCCCTAGGTTGAGATGGTGACATAAATTTTGTAATAAGAGGATATGGGACCCAAAAGGACTTTAGTTTACCATATTCACATTTAAATGGGTCACATAAATGATAAATTCTAAGAAAATAATGTGGCATGGGTTCATGAAGACACTTTGAAACTTGTGGATCCTTTGAGTGACTAGATTTACCACACGCATGGCATGATCTTCATCCAAATTGGAACACATGGGTAATGTAAATATATTGGAGGATTATGAGGTTTAAAATAGCATATAACGAGCTAAGGAATTATAATTGATAAAGGAGAGTAACTCCCATGGAAGAGGAAGAGACTAGAAGACAATGTGTGCCAATTGGAAGGAGATTCTATGCACTCTATGACAACAAATGATGAAAGATTCTATGAAAGTATGAAAAATTCAGACATGATTGAAGAAATATGAAAAATATGACATGAGAAGGCTAAAATAGCCACCAACATGTCAAATTTAGGAGTTATAGGAATCCATTCGAATTGGGGAAAGAATTGGAGATTAAAGAGGAAGACAAGTGTCATTAGATTTACTAAAACACTAAGATGAGTTAGAGGAATCCAATGGAGGGAAATTAGACCATAGGATGCCTCATGAATTTAATAAAAGGATTCCATTAGGAAGGAGAATATATTTTTATCATTTGTTAATTGGTCTTTGGAATTTTGGAGAGCTTTTGCCTATCCATTGCACAGTGAGTGTTCACTCTCCCTGCTTGTGAACCAATTTTGAGGGAGTTGGATTCCTTTCCAATTTGGTTAATGGAGAGGCCATTCAGAAATATCATTGGATATTAATTAAGGATTTTTATTTGTAGGTTGAAGGTCCATACAGTGGAATTCTCATCTATCCCCCTATTCTCTCATTCCTTCTTCTCCATTCTCCCACACTCTCGTGTTGAGGGCGCACTTGTTGGAGTGGTGATTGTGCTTTGCTGAGTATAGTTGATTCCAAATATTTTTTGTATGGTGTATGGATCTGTAATATCATTTCCATATAATATGTAAGTCTAAATATCCAAAATACATGTACAGAAGGCTTGCATTCTCCATGTTCTTGAATAACTAGTTTTCATGGATTTGGTTTCAATCTTGAAGTAGTTTTATATCAGATTTGTATGAGGGATATTATCTGAGTTTGATGATGTTGTGACAGAAATATATTAATTAATTCTCTTTAATTTCATGTACCTATTCTCTATGGATCTAAACCCAAGAAATCCATATGTGGAACTCTTGCAATTTCATGCTATTAAATCACCAGCTTTCGTGTATTTGATTCCCATACTGAATGAGTTGTATACCAGAATTGTATGAAGGGATTTTGAATGATGTGTAATAATGTTGGGGAATCAAATTTTATGCTTTATATTTTCTCTATATGTCACATCCTGATATGAACCTTCAACTCTACCTTTCATATGTCAAAATCGAGTTAGTTATGCCATTTCCCCATAAGCAATTTCCTTAAAAGTTGTTATATGAATGTTGCGATTTATAAACAATTTAAAAAGATAATAACCATGATTAATTAAAAAAACTTATGTATTATATTCACCCCATACTCTTTTCTCAAATTTTGGAGGGTCGTACTACATTTGGAGAACCAAAAGTGTCATCTACCATTGGGGGTTTTAACATCGGTTTCCTAGTGTTTTTGTCCTTCTTTCCCTATGGACAAAAGAAAGTAGCAGAATAAATTGGAAAGTGATTTAGAATTAATATTATCCATTAGTATTTCCTCATACCCCTCAAGATATTCCATACATAATTTGAAGTCATTTGGGTGCATTTGGGTCAACTTGGGTTTCACTAGTCTAAAGCTAGAAATTGGCCAAAGTTGTGCAAACTTGAGTAACATGTAAAAAATGAATTTCTGATTAGACCATTGAGTTTATGGGATCTTTTATTATGTTTTAAATCCCATATTATCCCTCCAAAATAATTTTGGAAAGGTTCGGTGGTGTTTGGAACCAAACCAAGAAGAACTAGTTAACCAGTTTTTCCTAGTAAATTTGCATTGTTTATCCTTAACCAAAAACAAGGTTGAAAAAGTATAAATTAAGATAAAAAGTATTAATAAAACAACTTGGGATGTTTTAATAGTCACCATACCATTTCCATTCAAATTTGGGACCATTTGGTGAAAGTTGGAACCCTTTAGAGTCATGACTAGTCAAGCTTGAAAATGCCCAAATTGTAATTTTCTCCAAAAATCCTAAAAGGGACATTGCATTGGTATACGATCATGGTTTTGGAACATATTGAAGTTATGGATGAAAGGGATGAATTTAATAAACTCATTTAAGTCATATTTTGATGATACAACGAAGCAGGTTATGCAAGGATTCGAATTGGTGGCTATCCAACTTAGGGGTAAGTTGACTATAGGGGGTAGTATTAGTTCCCATCATGGAGAGACACATAAGACCATTATTTTTGAAGAAATTGATGATTTGGTTTATGTATTTAAGAACAATAAGTAAAATTTGAAATCATTAAGTAACATTCAACAATCCATAAGTATGGAGGAGACTAAGGAGCCACCTAGTTTTTTGGTTGGTGAAGCAGAAGAAGCATTACATCAAGAGGATCAAAATTCACTCCCATGTGACTCTAAAAAAGATGAATAAACATCACATGAGAATGAATAAGAGTCCTGTTGGTAGGCAACAACCCTCTCAATTTTTTCTGCTTTTCTAAATAAAAATGCTCAATTCTCTTCTATTATTTATCACAAAAAATTATATAAGAGTGCCTTCAGAATCTTCGATTCTGAAGGTACTCTCAATTTAAGAAGAGTTAAGGGTTATATAAGAAATTTAGGAAACACTTTCATAAATTTAATAAATTATCATCTCTTAATCTTGTAATTATATATATATATATAATCAATTTTTATTATTATCAATACATCTGATTATATATTGATTCAAGATATTTAAATTATATTCTGCTAAATAGTTCTATTAAAATGAAAATGCATTTTGAACTTGTTACAATTTGGTTTTATTGATTTCTTTTGGACAAAGTATTCATTATCAGTTTTTTTTGTAACTTATATGATTAGGGTTGATGAATTGATTGAAATATTTTATTTTAACCCTAATAATATATTGTTACATAAAACTTTATCTTTTAATACTATGTCATTTTACAAATTGTGGAAGTGTATCTATGTTTCCCAAAATAGCTAAAGTGTATTTTTATATATCATTTCGAATGTCCATTGTGTTATAATCATAGTAATTGATTTTGATCTAGTGTTTAGTATTTAATAAATTTTCCATCCGATCATACTTTGCAATAGGTCACATGATGATTTGGATTCTATGAGTTCATTCAAAACTATATTATTTTCTCCTTGAATCGATTACATGCATAAATATGGTTTTGAGAATTTAAATTATTATCCAAAGTTGATCTTGGTACTTGGTTGGATTTACAAAACCATAGAAGACATCATTGCTTGTAATGAAAACTTCACATCATCTGGTTCAATCGCACAATTGACTTCCACGTATAATCCTTTCCTATTAACATTGACAGTTGTGTTTATGGTATAAGATACAAATTGTTGGTTTGAGGACACCTGTTCAAAAGGATTTTAATATGTGATGATTACCTTAGTCAGATGTGTTCATATTAACACCATCCTATCCGACAGTCGTTTTACATTCATGAATTTATTTCATTTCGAATATCACATAATGATTTCAGATCACATCAATTTGTTCGATGAATACCTGTGGTGGTTTGATGGTGAAGTTCTCACGTGTAGGAACCAATCTAGGGTTACTCATTAGCTCCTCCAGAATTGCGTGAAGGTTCATAACATGTATGCGTATTCACGTATCCCTATTCCTTCAGTCTTTACAACCCCTTTCAATCCTCTGTCATAGAAAGAACTGATAGTTGAAAAGATGGCTCCCTTAAGTTGCTTTGAGCTTTCTGGTCCAAAAATGCTAGAATCTGACCCTAAAGTTCTTGCCCTATTTGAGAAAATTAATTGGAAACTCTTCTTTTGGGGTTTCAGTGGACACAACGAGGAAGTTACCAGATGATTTGCATTGTCTTTTGATGGAAATGTTGCTCAGATAGGTGATTTACAGCTAGTCATAGCTGAAGAATTTATTGCGAAAGCTATGAAGCTGCCTCGGACTAGTGAACGCTGGTTCAAAGGGTCACGAATTGACAAGAAAAAGTTTAAGCAGTTCCCTTCCATTGTCAAAATAAGATGCACATCTTAAATTTAGTTTTTCTGTAAAATATTTGAGGAATCAATGACGTGCTCCTTTTGAACTCATTTCCAGGTACATCTCTTGTGATGGTCGGTATTCGAATGTCCAATTATATCATTTGAGAATTTTAATGGCTCTTAAGGGTTTGAAATTAAATCTTCCCTACTTTCTACTTCATAGTTTGCATAAAATGGCCGTTATGGTTCAGCGTACCATTGGTAATCTAGATCGTAGTATTTTCCATCACATCCTGATCAAAATGTTAGTTAAGTATCAGTTAGTTATAGTAGGAAAACATGGGATGAATTCTTAAAAGAAAATGAGTTCAGGTTAACCCAATTTTTGTTTACCTACTTACCTAAGACTCGTGCAAAACGAAGAAGACCTTGTGAAGGAGAAGTAAAACAAGAGAACGATCATATAACTAATCATGAGGTGCTGGATAAGCTTTGTCTAATAGTTGAAAATGAGAAATTTTATACTTCGAACCCTCTTGAACAATCCAAGAGAGAAAACGAAGTGGGAGAGGGAAGTAAAATGGTCTTTCAGATGCACCCTGCTAAATGGACAGGTGATTTATATTCTAAGGTAATGGAGGAGAGAAAGAAGCATGAGGTTAAAGGGAAAAATATGGAAGGTAAAAATAAAACTCTTGAGGCAAGCATGAGAAAATATGAGACGTTTAATCGAAGGATTACTAGGAGTATGATTAGTCTTTCGGTTCCAAGAACCATAGAACAGAGTAGTGAACCCATTGTTGTTGAAGATAATAGTGATAATGAGGATGAATCTCCTCCACGTGAAACCCCAATCAGTGACTTTGAATAGGAACAGAGTAATAGTCACAACAATGTGGTGGTTTCTCCTAAGAGACTCGTGAAAGATAATTCACCATTACCAGCACAGTCTGAACATGAAGCTTGATTTGATTCACCATTAAATGATGAAGATTCTTTAGTAGAGACTTTAAAAGCAGCGAAGCAGTCGATCAAGCTTTCAAAACAACATAAGGTTGATCGGTTAAAAGACATTGAAGAAGCTCGTGACAGGTTGAAAGCAGAGTTACAACAACAAAAAAATGAATTGCTTATGTTGGTAGACCGATGGAAACAAATGAAAGCCAAGAAAGACAAAAACAAAGCAGAAAAGAAATTGTTAGCTGCAACTAATGAGAAATTACTGAAAGATGAAAGAGTCCATGAAGAAAAAATCTTGAAACTCAGGGCCAAGCTGTTAGAAGCTTGGAAAGTAATCAAGTTACAGATAGTAACGACTTAGTCTATTTTTAGTTATTTTAATTTCAATTTTGACAAGTAATAAAATGTTTTAATTAGCACACCTACAAAATCGTAGATTTTGCAGGTATGCTTATAATTTGTATTATTTTATTTTATTTTTTTGTTATCATGATTTTAATGAGAAATTAATTTTTGTTACAGGTGTACATATTGTTGACATGATGTAAAGAATAAAGACTATTTTTGCTCATCATTGGTATTCGTTGGTGCTTCTGGAAGAATTGAATACTAAAGATAGCCACATCATAGGTCAATTCATCTGAGTAGAAGATAATACAGTCCAGTCATTTAATTGACATTTTTTTATAGGATAAAACGTATCTACCAAGTGCCTTCTTGGAAGAAATTCAATGCAATCGAATAGGGATAGAATTTTTTGTCTTTATTATGTAGTGGTTGTTAAAAACTGAAGGGATATTTTTAGAATGTTTGTTACATAGAATAGGGATAGAATTTTTTGTCTTTATTATGTAGTGGTTGTTAGAAACTAAAGGGATATTTTTAGAATGTTTGTTACATAGAAACTGGAAGGAGTTACTAGTCTTATTATATAAGCTAGTAAGTTCGATGTAGAGATGGGATGGAGTATTGAAGGAAAAGACTTATTATAAATGTAATTATAGTGTCTGGTTTTAATTTCTTTACTGAAGTTTTACCTTCGTGGAGGATTGTGACTAGAGTTCTCAAACTGGTATCACTGCTTGTTACTCTTTTGAAAACTTAATATATATATTTCTATATACATTTTCTCACCATATATTTTATGCAATTGTACTGTGATATGGTTGTATTTATCATCCGAAATTATACTCTGTTTGCATAATATTGATGTTTGATTGAGAATATTATTGAGTTTGGTTAATCAATATTTGTATTGATAATTGAAATTTGGTAATATAAACCTTTCCTATTTATTTTTTATTTCATTTGTATTTTCTACAATGTTTTCATGAATAAATATCATCTTGTTATTCAAATATTCAGTATTGAATATTAGTTATTAATTAATAGAGCATCACAGAATAAATTAAAAGTAGTTACCTATTTTAATTTTCTGTTGTTATGCATATTCAACAAAGTGATTTTACAATAATGATTTAAATATTTTCATTTGAATTGTTATTGTCTATCTCTTTGTTTATTTGAATCATTAATTGATAATTAATTTAGTTTTCCAAGTTGCTCTCAACTGAGATAGGATAACTAGTTGATTTTTATTTCTTAGTTTAGTTTATTTCAATAGCTGTTAAATAGAATTAGATTAGTTTGATAAAATTTAAAATAGTTTTTTTAGTTAAAATACTTAAAACAAAACCCTAAAACTGGAGACTTTCCTTAAGAAAGCATTTTAGGATAACTTATACTTAGGAAACTAACTCTAGGGTTTATTTTAAGCAGTAAAAAAGTTAGGATAAATTTTTACTGAATTTTTAAGTTCTCCTTAAGAGAATAAATTTAGTTGGTAGCAGGACCAAAACCTGTGAGATTTTTCCATTTCAAACACACCAGAAGCTACTTTAAGCAATTTGTGTGGGCTTAATCTCCCTAAGTTGGCCAAGTCAGAAAATATGGCCAACAAATGGCGCTAGAAGGAGGGCATGTTAACGATTAATGGCAGGTAAAACTAATGATAAAACTTCAACCAGTCAACAACCTCCGTTTACATTCTGATGTTAGTAGATCACCATTCATAGAAACAATTAGGAGCATCCTTGAGCGTGATCACATTACATCTCCATTCACCCCTGAACATAGTACTCAAAATTTAGAAGAATCACGTCATATTCTTACGAGAGCATAAGCTCATCAACTTGGTTTAACTCCAATAGACTATGGTCTCCCTAGACAACAAAGACGTAATCCTCAATTGAATATAGTTACTCAAGATTTAGCAGAAGCCGATAGCACTCCAAGTTATCAAGTTAGAAGTCATCATAGAGAAACTGCTAGAACAAATACTGCTAGAATATTGACTTCTGTAGGCGGTTTTGATCAACCACCCTCTCCTCTAGAATCACCACCCGATAGTCCAAGGTCATATAATTCGGGGAGTTCTTCAGATTTTGAAGGAAGTCCTATGGCTGGAAACATACTTGTAGGAGGAGGAGGTAATCCTCCATCTAATCCTCCACCTAATCCTCCACCCAATACTCAACTTCCTTGGTTGAGAACAATTGTTGTAGCTGTGCCTGGTATACAACATCCTCTGCCCAAACATTTAGATAAAATTCTTGCGAAGTTTAATCCAGATAACAAAGAGCCTATAGAGGTGCATGTAGATAAATTCATGTTAGCTGTTCAAACCATGAACGTTCAGCATGAAGACGTGGTTTGTCGGTTGTTCCCTTTAACTTTTGAAGGGAAAGCATCTACTTGGTACTTTTTTGTTGGTCCAAGGATCAATCACAAATTTGGATGAATTCAATAAATATTTCTTAGATAAATTTGGAGAGGATAAAACACCCTCTCTTTTAGCTCTTGAGTTATCTCGGATTAAAATGGAACATAAATAAAGAATTAAATATTTTAATCAAAGATTTATTACATTAAAAAATAAAATTCTTGTTGCTTCTCAACCACCCGAGGATATAATCATAGAAAATTATACTTCAACCTTACCAAAATATCCTGGGATGTTTGTCAAGAGAGCTGGTAAAACAACTCTTGTGGAAACTTTTGAAGAAGCCATTAAAGTTGAGAAGGATTCTATGTCCTATGAACTAGATAGAAGTGGAAAAGCTGATACTTTTCCTCATAGGAATATTGAAAGACCTAATTCGGAAAAGGATAAGGCATTTGATGTAGAACAGTTGCAGAATGCTATTCGGGCATTAACTAATGAAGTTGTAGGATTAAAAAAAACTAATTATGAAGCTTCCTCTTCTAGAGGATATTTTAGAAATTAGTTTAGACAGAATCCTAACACTAATAATAAAACAAGTACACCACCTGATCTAGCAGTAAATGAAGAAATTTTTAATACTATTCGAGCAGTCTTATCTTTATCTGAAACTCCCTCAAATCAAGAAACTGCTGAAAATGAAGAGGAAGAGGAATCTGAAAATGAAGAAGAATTGGAAGAACCTCAACAAGTTAATGGTCATTTCTGGGACAGTCTTGTAAAATATTATGAAGGTAAAAGTCCTCCTTTAGGAAAACATGCCTATAATACTCATAGTAGAACATTTGCAAATGCTCATGGAGCATCGTCAAGTTCTACCCCGAGTAATGATAACAATAATTCACAACCAAATAAACAGACTCAATCTGTCAAACAAACTCAGCCTGTAAGGACTGCTCAACCTATTCAAAATGGTCCAAAGTTGGATTTACAATATGATATAATTGAAGATTTAAAGATGACACGTGCAAATATTAGTATGTATGATCTTCTTCAAATTTACCCAATGCCTAATAGTCCTATTATAAATCCTGCCATGAGTTCCATAATTCCTAATGCTAAGCAAAATCTAGCTACAAATAATTCTAATAATGATTTAACACCAACAAATAAAGGAAAGTCAGTAGTTGATAAAGCTTCGTTAATAGGAAAAAATTCAAAATCAACAACTCCTCCATTCCTTCTTACCTTCGAGATTTTTAATAGAAACATTCACAATTGCATGGTTGATTCTGGAGCATCTTCCAATGTAATGCCTTTGTCAGTGTGCAAAAGGTTAAATGGAAAGTATGTTCCATCAAATTCATAGATTACTCAATTAGATAGGACAAATGCGAGGGTTGTAGGAGAGATGAAAGATGTTCTAGTAAGGATTGCTTGTAACCCTTCAGTTTTTCAAATTATAGATATTGTGGTTACAGACATTCCTGATGCATATGGGTTGTTTTTGAGTAGAGATTGGTCTCAACAATTGAATGGATTCTTTGCTGCAGACTGGTCAACTTTATGGTTGCCTAAGAATGGAAAATCAAATCAAATTAAGATAAACAGAGAAAGATATATGAAACATATTGTGATAGAATTACATGATCCCAGTGAACCAGTTTTATTTTCAGATTCTATAATGGGGAATTATATGTATGAACTAGGGTTTGGTAATTTTAAATATAAAAATTATGTTTTCTCTGATAATAAACAACAATCAGAAATTGTTAATGTGACAACTATTTCTCATGATTCTTCATTCAAGGAAATTGTAAATGATGTAGATAGTCATAATATTGTAAATATTATCGAAAGTAAAGTAGTTGTTAATAGTTCTACTTGGACTTTATATTTCGATGGGTCAAAGTCTAAAGGAGCAGGAGCTAGTTGCCTGTTAATTGACCCTAAAGGAAATAAACATGTATAGCTTGTAGGCTTGAATTTAATTGTACAAACAATACTGTGGAATATGAAGCTCTAATTCAGGGTCTGAAGAAAGCGATTGATTTGGATATTAAAGTGCTAATTGCATATGGTAAGTCTGAAATCATCGTCAGGCAAGTCCGTAATTTTAATCATTGCATTTATAAACATTTGCAGAATTATCAACGAGAGGTATGGAATCTCATTTCACATTTTGATGCATTTAATATAATGTCAGTTCCAAGATTCCAGAACCAAGAGGCAGATTTATTAGCAAATGTAGCATCAAAACTAATTCCATCAGAAAATTTCACACCTGATTTCTTTTCAGTTGAATTTATTTTTAGGCCTTCTATACCAGATAATATCTTTAATTGGCATGTTTTTGATAATGGTGTACAGGTGCTGAATTTCTTAACAAATGATGATACTTTTAAAGATTCAGCCATTGATGAAGTTACACATGATGAAAATCTGCAGGATTTTTCGGTAATAAATGATTTTTGTTCAGTTGAAAAACCTTTCGAGAAGGTAAAATTGATTCCTAATTCAGTTTTGAGATTAAAAAAGTTTTTTGATATTCAAGATAAATTTAGGTCTGTTCCTAATTGTAAAACCAATAGCTCACAAATGAAATATGAAACTATAAATTTAGAAACAGAATCGAATCCTCAAACTGTAAATCTAGGAATAGATTGTACTCCTACAGAATAATCAGCATTCATAAAATTATTCAAAGAATTTAAGGATGTCTTTGCATGGACATATGATGATTTGAAAACTTTCAATCCATAAGTCATGCAACACATTATTCCAATAAAACAAGAATCAAAACCTTTCCAACAGAAGCTTAGGAAGTATCATCCATCACTAGAACCAACAATTAAGAAGGAATTAAATAAACTGTTAGCTGCCAATATTATTTTTCCTATTCGACGTACTCAGTGGGTAGCTAACTTGGTTCTAGTTAGGAAGAAAAATGGTGATATTCAACTATGTGTTGATTTTAGAAATCTTAATAAGTCTTCTGAAAAAGATAATTACCCAGTTCCTCCCATGGAACAAATCCTTCTAAAAGTTTCTGGGTCTGAGATACTGTCACTTCTTGATGGTTTCTCAGGATACAACCAAACATTGGTGTCCCCGGATGATCAACTGAAAACAACTTTTAGAACTCCATGGGGAACATACGCTTACAGAAAGATTCCCTTTGGGTTAATCAATGCTAGGGAAACTTTTCAAAGGGCAATGGATATTGCTTTTATAGGGTTAATTAATCATTCAGTAGTTGTCTATTTAGATGATCTTACTGTGTTTTCTAAATGTTGACATGATCACATTAATCATCTTGGAAAAGTATTTGAACGTTGTAGGAAATTTGGAGTTTCCTTAAATCCAAAGAAAACAATATTTGTTGTTTCAGAAGGTATTTTATTAGGTTGTGTGGTTTCAAAATACGGGATCATGATTGACCTTGAACGAACCCAAGCTATCTCAAAAATAACTTACCCTTCTAACAAAAAAGCAATGCAATCGTTTCTTGGTAAAATAAACTGTCAGAAGATTTATCCACAGTTTTTCTGAAATCATCTGTCCTTTACAAAAAATGATTAAGAAGGATGTTATTTTTAATTGGGGATAAACTGAAAAAGAATTTTTTCAGAGACCTTTAGAAGCCATTTTAGAAGCTCCTAGTATTTTGAGCCCATATTTTAACAAAGATTTCATATTGTATGCTTTCGCTTCTGACATATCATATGCAACAATTTTAACTCAGCTAAATCAACAAAATAGTGAAGTGGCAATTTCTTTTATGAGCTCAAATTTTAAAGGTGCTGAACTTAATTACCATGAGGTTGATAAGTAAGCTTTTGCTGTTTTCAAAGCTGTCAAACACTTTCGTCCATATTTATTGAAATCTAGAATGAAAGTGATAGTTCCTTACCCTTCGGTCAGAAATTTGTTAGTACAGAAAGATTTGGGTGAAAAAAGAGCACCATGGATGACAACTCTTCAAGAGTATGACTTGGAAATTAAACCTTCAACGGTAGTCAAGGGTCAAGGATTATGTAAACTTGCTGTTGAAGCAGCTCATCTTCCTAATAGTAGTTTTGAAGTTGTTATTGGTGAAGTCTTACTAACTCGGGAAATTTACTTTTATCCTCCACCACAAGATTCTTGGTATACAGATTTAAGGACACTTCTGGAAATAGGAGTTGCTCCTGATTACCTTGAACCAAGGAAAAGGAGAGCACTTAGACTGAAATCTGCTCCTTATTTACTAATTGATAATATTCTTTTTAGGAGAAATTCAGACAGTGTTTTACTTCTATGCCTAGACAAAGATGAAACAGAAGTGATTTTGAAATAATTACATTTTGGATCACCAAGTGGTCATTTTGGCGGAGAAAATACAACACATAAGATTCTTAGGGATGGCTATTATTGGCCTACTTTATTTCGAGATTCTTACGCTTTTATCAAAAAGTGCCAGGAATGTCAACTTGCTGCAGATAGAGTTAAGAAGCACGCTTTTCCTTTACAACCTGTTTTAGTAGAAAGGCCTTTTCAGCAATGGGGTATTGATATAGTAGGACCAATAAACCCTCCCTCTTCTATGCAACACAAGTACATTATAATTGCAACTGATTATTTTACTTGTTGGGCAGAGGCTGCACCTTTAAGGGTTGTAAACACCAATCAGGTTATCTTATTTTTACAATATTTTATCATAACGATATTTGGTGTTCCAGATTCCCTTGTCTTTGATAATGCCTCATATTTTTCATCAGTTGAGTTAACTCAATTTGCCTTAGAGAAGGGTATAAGGGTTAGATATTCAGCTAATTATCATCCTCATGGAAATGGTTTAGTTGAATCAACAAATAAAAATTTGTTGAAAATTCTCAAAAGAACTATTTCAACTCATCATTGTGATTGGCATATAGAGTAACTCCTAAAGCTACAATAGGTAACTCACCTTTCTTCCTGGTTTATGGAATTGAGGCTATTTTATCACCAAATTTACTTTTAACTTCATTACATTTAGCTCAGTCTGTTCAAGATGAAGATTCTGCAGCAATGGAGAAAAGGATTAACACTTTATTAAAACTTGAGGAAGAAAGAGATAGGTCAAAACAACATTTTACAAAACATCAACAAATTGTTAAGTCTTGGTTTGATCAATCCTCAAGTTCTAACCGAGAATTCCAGGTGGGGGACTTGGTGTTAAAATGGGACAAAGTCCATGAGGAGAAAGGAGATCATACCAAGTTTCAAAAACTTTGGTTAGGCCCATTTGTTATTGTTGAAAAGATAGGTCCAAGCACTTTTTGTTTACAAACCCTAGAAGGTCGGTTTGAAACATTTTCAGTAAATGGACTGATTTTAAAACAATATTTTTGTTGACTTTTTTTAGACCCTAAAATTTGTATATAATTTTGTATATGAGCTTGTTTTTTTTTTTTAGTTCCTATTTGTAAATAATTTTATTTTAATTTTTAAGAATTTCATGTACATATTATTATCACAAAATTTTATAAAATCGATTATCAACTAGAATTATGATAAATTCATGATTGTTATGTACATTCAAATATCATTTGACCTATGTAAATACTTTTGAAAGTTATTTTAGATTTTCTTAATCAAGTATTAACATATCAATCATTTATCAATGATTGTAGAATCTCTGTATATATGTTTCAAGATAATCAGTCACTAATGTACATACGTTGTTGAGAGGACAAGTGTAAATAAATAATTCCTATGGTTTAAACTCAGTTTGTTCATTAGTTTAAAATTATGGTATTAGACTAAGTCTTTTAAAAATTCACTCAAAATGATCAAAGTTTCTTAAGTGTATTAAGAACCTATCATTATTTATAAATATTTGTAAATATTGTTCAGATTATCCCTCATTTTCCTATTTTCTTTTGATAAGTTAAGATGGCTAATTAATGTCTTTTTCAAAAATTTTACTTTGAAAAAATCTTTATAGATGTCTATCATCAGTCATTTCTTTTAAAGTTATTTATAATCTGGAAAAATTTTAGATCTGTTCCATTCAATAAAATTCTAAAATTTAAAATGAGAGACGGAAGGTCTTAGTAATAAGCCGATCCGATCAGGATCATAAATATCATTGGTATGACATTATTAGGAAACTGATAATGGCTCTTGGTCATAAGGTCAAGAGATAGGGGGTCTCATCACGAGCCAACTAATTCATTTTTTATGGTGATATTAGTGACTGACATTACCATTTGGTCACCATGCTAGGTAATGATCTCTTATTTTATAAAATGTAAAATTTCAAACTCAATAAATTGAAACATAACTTTGATTGAATAATAGGAGGTCTCATCACGAGCCAGCCTAATCATGATCATCGGTGCTATCTAGTATAACTTCATTTCTGATCATCAAGGTGATGGCTCTTGGTTAAAAGATCAAGAGACAAGAGGTCTCATCACGAGCCGGCTTGCTTATTCTAGGCAGTTATCATGAATGATACTATCACATCAGGTTATCATGCCCAGATAGTAGACTTCGGTCAAAATAATTGTTTCGATAATTAAGTAAAAAAAAGGAAAATTATTATATTCATGGAATAGATTCTAGAAATTTATCAGTGAAGTATATTTCTATATCTTATACTGATGGTGCATATTACCTTTACTATAAGTACTTTGTTTTGATTAGGATAATTTTAAGTTTATCTTTAACAAAACTTTTATTTACAGAGATGGGATATTTCTGAATTATACTTGCGAATATAAATCAGATAATGGTTTTTACTTAGACCGAGAATTTTTTATTGTTTTGAATAGATTTTAAGATTTTGTTTATACTATCATTTGAAAATTTTATGATCAAAGATAACTAGTTCGCCCAGGTCGTCGCCATTTGTTGGCAGGAAACAATCCTCTCAATTTTTTCTGCTTTGCTGAATAAAAATGATCAATTCTCTTCTATTATTTATCACAAAAAATTATATAAGAGTGCCTTCAGAATCTTCGATTCTGAAGGTACTCTCAATTTAAGAAGAGTTAAGGGTTATATTAGAAATTTAGGAAACACTTTCATGAATTTAATAAATTAGCAGCTGTTAATCTTGTAATTATATATATAATCAATTTTTATTATTATCAATACATCTGATTATAGATTGATTCAAGATATTTAAATTATAGTCTGCTACATAGTTCTATTAAAATGAAAATGCATTTTGAACTTGTTGCAATTTGGTTTTATTGATTTATTTTGGACAAAGTATTCATTATTAGCTTTTTTTTTAATTTATATGATTAGGGTTGATGAATTGATTGAAATATTTTATTTTAACCCTAATAATATATTGTTACATAAAACTTTATCTTTTAGTACTATGTCATTTTACAAATTGTGGAAAGTGTATATATGTTTCCCAAAATAGCTAAAGTGTATTTTTATATATCATTTCGAATGTCCATTGTGTTATAATCATAGTAATTGATTTTTGATCTAGTGTTTAGTCTTTAATAAATTTTCCATCTGATCATACTTTGCAATAGGTCATATGATGATTTGGATTCTATGAGTTCATTAAAAACTATATTATATTCTCCTTGAATTGATTACATGCATAAATATGGTTTTAAGCATTTAAATTATTATCCAAAGTTTATCTTGGTACTTGGTTGGATTTACGAAACCCTAGAAGACATCATTGCTTGTAATGACAACTTCACATCATCTGGTTCAATAGCACGATTTCCTTCCACGTATAATCCTTGCCTATTAACGTTGACCGTCATGTTTATGGTATAAGATACAAATTGTTGGTTTGAGGACACCTGTTCAAAAGGATTTTAATATGTGATGATTACCTTAGTCAGATGTGTTCATATTAACACCATCCTATTTGACAGTCGTTTTACATTCATGAATTTATTTGATTTTGAATATCACGTAATGATTTTAGATCACATCAATTTGTTTGATGAATACTTGCGGTGGTTTGATGGTGAAGTTGTCACGTGTAGGAACCAGTCTAGGGTTACTCATTAGCTCCTCCAGAATCGCGTGAAGGTTCATAACATGTATGTGTATTCACGCATCCCTATTCCTTCAATCTTTACAACCCCTTTCAATCCTCTGTCATAGAAAGAACTAATAGTTGAACAGATGGATCCCTTAAGTCACTTTGAGCTTTCTGGTCCAGAAATGCTAGAAGCCAACTCTGAAGTTCTTGCCCTATTTGAGAAAATTAATTGGAAACTCTTCTTTTGGGGTTTCAGTGGACACAACGAGGAAGTTACCAGACGATTTTCATTGTCTTTTGATGGAAATCTTGCTCAAATAGGTGATTTACAGCTAGTCATAGATGAAGAATTTATTGCGAAATCTATGAAGCTGCCTCGAACTAGTAAACGCTAGTTAAAAGGGTCACAAATTGACAAAAAAAAGTTTAAGTAGTTCCTTCTTCCATTGTCAAAAGAAGATGCACATCTTAAATTCAGTTTTCCTGTAAAATATTTGAGGAATCAATGGTGTGCTCCTTTTGAAGTCATTTCCAGGTACATCTCTTGTGATGGTCGGTATTTGAATGTCCAATTATATCATCTAAGAATTTTAATGGCTCTTAAGGGTTTGGAATTAAATCTTCCCTACTTTCTACTTCATAGTTTGCATAAAATGGCTGTTATGGTTCAGCGTACCATTGGTAATCTAGACCGTAGTCTTTTCCATCACAACCTGATCAAAATGTTAGTTCAGTATCAGTTAGTTACAGTAGGAAAAATATGGGATGAATTCTTAAAAGAAAATGAGTTCGGGTTAACCCAATTTTCACCTACCTACTTACCTAAGACTCGTGCAAAACGAAGAAGACCTTGTGAAGGAGAAGTAAAAGAAGAGACCGATCATATAATTGATCATGAGGGGTTGGATAAGCTCTTTCTAATAGTTGAAAGTGAGAAATTTTATACTTCGAACCCTCCTGAACAATCCAAGAGATAAAATGAAGTGGGAGAGGGAAGTAAAATGGTTGTTCAGACGCACCCTGCTAAATCGACAAGTGATTTATATTCTAAGGTAATGGAGGAGAGAAAGAAGCATGAGGTAAAAGGGAAAAATATGGAAGGTGACAATAAAACTCTTGAGCCGAGCATGAGAAAATCTGAGACGTTTAATCGAAGGCTTACTAGGAGTATGATTAGTCTTTCGGTTCCAAGAACCATAGAACAGAGTAGTTAACCGATTATTGTTGAATATAATAGTGATAACAAGGATGAATCTCCTCCTTGTGAAACCCCAATTAATGAATTTGAATAGGAACAGAGTAATAGTCACAACGATGGGGTGGTTTCTCCTAAGAGACTCGTGAAAGACAATTCACCATTACCAGCACAGTCTGAACATAAAGCTCGATTTGATTCACCATTAAATGATGAAGATTCTCTAGCAAAGACTTTAAAAGCAGCGAAGCAGTCGATCAAGCTTAATTTCGAAACAACATAAGGTTGATCAGTTAAAATACATTGAAGAAGCTCGTGACAGGTTGAAAGCAGAGTTACAACAACAAAAAAATGAATTGCTTATGTTGGTAGACCGATGGCAACAAATGAAATCCAAGAAAGACAAATACAAAGCATAAAAGAAATTGTTAGCTGTAACTAATGAGAAATTACTGAAAGATGAAAGAGTGCATGAAGAAAAAATATTGAAACTCAGGTCCAAGCTGTCAGAAGCCAGGAAAGAAATCAAGTTACAGATAGCAACGACTTAGTCTATTTTTGGTTATTTTAATTTCAATTTTGACAGGTAATAAAATGTTTTAATTAGCACACCTGCAAAATCGTAGATTTTGCACGTATGCTTATAATTTGTATTTTTTTTTTTGTTATCATGATTTTAATGAGAAATTAATTTTTGTTATAGGTGTACATATTGTTGACATGCTGTAAAGAATGAAGACTATTTTTGCTCGTCGTTGGCATTCGTTGGTGCTTCTGGAAGAATTGAATACTAAAGATAGCCACATCATAGGTCGATTCATCTGAGCAGAAGATAATACAGGCCAGTCATTTAATTGACATTCTTTTTATAGGATAAAACGTATCTGCCAGGTGCCTTCTTGGAAGAAATTCGATGCAACCAAATAGGGATAATTTTTTTTGTCTTTATTATGTAGTGGTTGTTAGAAACTGAAGGGATATTTTTAGAATGTTTGTTACATAGAAACTAGAAGGATTTACTAGTCTTATTATATAAGCTAGTAAGATCGATGTAGAGATGGGATGGAGTATTGAAGGAAAAGACTTATTAGAAATATAATTACAGTGTCTGGTTTTAATTTCTTTACTGAAGTTCTACCTTCGTGGAGGATTGTGACTAGAGTTCTCAAACTGGTATCATTGCTTGTTACTCTTTTGAAAACTTAATATATATATTTCTATATACTGTTTTCTCACCATATATTTTATGCAATTGCATTGTGATATGGTTGTATTTATCATCCAAAATTATACTCTGTTTGCACAATATTGATGTTTGATTGAGAATATTATTGAGTTTGGTTAATCAATATTTGTATTGATAATTGAAATTTGGCAATATAAACCTTTCCTATTTATTTTTTATTTCATTTGTATTTTCTACAATGTTTTCATGAATAAATATCATCTTGTTATTCAAATATTCAGTATTGAATATTAGTTATTAATTAATAGAGCATCACAGAATAAATTAAAAGTAGTTACCTATTTTAATATTCTGTTGTTGTGCATATTCAACAAAGTGATTTTACAATAATGATTTAAATATTTTCATTTGAATTGTTATTGTCTATATCTTTGTTTATTTGAATCATTAATTGATAATTAATTTAGTTTTCCAAGTTGCTCTCAGCTAAGATAGGATAACTAGTTGATTTTTATTTCTTAGTTTAGTTTATTTCAATAGCTGTTAAATTGAATTAGATTAGTTTGATAAAATTTAAAATAGTTTTTTTTAGTTAAAATACTTAAAACAAAACCCTAAAACTGGAGATTTTCCTTAAGAAAGCATTTTAGGATAACTTAGACTTAGGAAAATAACTCTAGGGTTTATTTTAAGCAGTAAAAACATTAGGATAAATTTTACTAAATTTTTAAGTTCTCCTTAAGAGAATAAATTCAGTCGGTAGCATGACCAAAACCTGTGAGATTTTTCCATTTCAAACACACCAGAAGCTGCTTTAAGTAACTTGTGTGGGCTTAATCTCCTTAAGTCGGCCAAGTCAGAAAATCTGGCCAACAAGTCCCTTGAAACTATTTAATATAATTCCAAGACACATTCTACTATTGACATGGACCAAAGAACATCTATTGAGGGATACTTGAACTGTGAAGGAGTACCTACTGATGGGTGCTGTTGAGGCCTGGAAATTTGTAGGCAACAACAGCAAGGGATTCTCCCCAGTCAACGTTCCCAACTAGCCCATGACTGTTTGGTGTATGGAATCCGTCCGGTTTGTGGTCCGACTACCGTAGGTCAAGTAACAAAAATAAAAGGTTTTACCGGTTGCGGCCTGGTCCACCGTATATTTTTTTTGTATTTTTAGATTTAAGTATGACATGCAAATGCCTATCTAAAATGCAGATTGATTGAGAATGCAAGGAGTGTTCACAATGTGATGCACAGGTTCTTACCTCTCATCTTAGGCTCTCTTGCATCTAAATCACACACATCAAGAAATTAAAACTAACTACCTAACCTATCCCTAGGGAGCAAGATTGTCACTTATTAATGAGTAATGTATTTTGTGCATGCATTATAAAAAAGAAATCATAGATAGCCAATACTTCTTTCAAACACATGAACATTTAAAGATATTTGAACAACCAGATAGCCAATTGTCTATGAACAACATTCATTACTCATAGTGGAAATTTTCATAAAACAAACCAGAGATCATTTATACAAGAACATAGGTTCAAAGAGTTAGAATGATCTCACAGTTAATGGACACAAAGCTAAAAATGAAATAGTTCCTCTTCAACAAGTCCATCACATAACACTTGAACATTCCACCAAGCTTTCTCCAACAGGCAAACTGTAATTATTTATTGCAAAAGGAAATAGTTCTTCTTACAATATGTCTTCCAATCTAACTGGGAAAAAGTCCCCTTCTTGTCTAGGTTCTCTATATTTATACAAAAGAACAAAACTGTTGGGCTGCCCACGAAATGACTCTTGGGATTCCCCAACTCTTCACCTCCCACATTTTTCTTTCATTAAGTGTTTATAAAATTTACAATATATTACAATAAAATGAATAAAATGCTCATGAGGAGGGTCCTGCTTGACTATTCAAAAATTTCTTCCATGCTGAAGCCTTTGAGGCAATGCTTTGGAATTCAGAAGGTTCTAGGAAACGAATATTTATTTTGAATTTAGCATCCTAATTTCTTATGACTTCTATTCTGGCTGCGCTTAGGCGAATTTGGTCTTCTAACATCTGCACACTAACCACGAAATGATCTACTTCATTCCTCAGGGTCTACTCATCTAAAGCTTTAATGTGCTGTATCCTTTGTTCATCTTCTTGATATCTTCATTGCAAAATCTCCAAAAACAAGCTGTGGTCTGGAAAGGTATCCATTCTCTATTCAACCTCAACCTGGCAGCGATTATAAGTGATCAAAAGTCTCCTGAATAATTCTGCACAAGCCCCCTTTGTCTTCTTGACAGCCTTCTTGAATTCCTCGGCTGTGTTTATGGCAAAATCCAGTAAATCATAGTCTTTCCTTAGGGCTTGTTGATCTTTCGATGGTAGATCTGTAGGTTTTTCTTCATTCGCTTCTAATATTGCCATCCTTCCTATTAGGACTTTTAAGATATCCTGCGATCTGTCAACAAAATATGAAGAGGTTTCCAAAATCTCTTCCACCCGATTGTCCACCAGCAAGACCTTGCACCTCTCTTCCTCTATGGCCTCTTGCAGCTGCTGCATCTTGCTTCTCTGTGCTAGAACATGCTCCTTGAAAGGCTAAAGACTGACCTGTTGTTCCTTGGCCTCTTCTAGAGCTGTTGTCAATGAGGTAATCTGTTCTTTAAGTTCTGCATTCTTCCACTGAGATTGCCTCTCAGATTCCTCCAAGGTAGCCTTCTGCAGCTCCAACTCCCCGATCCTGCCTAGCAGCTGCTCTTTTTCTGCCCTCAACTCTTGACATTCTTGCTGCACTTTCTCTAGACTTTCTTAGGTGGCCTCCATAGATCTCTTCTCTAATTCGAGGGACTGGAGCTCAGCTTTTGAAGACTTCATTTCTTGTTGTATGTCTTCAAACTTTCTTTTCAACCTATTATTTTCCTCTCTTTCTCTTCTCAGGGTATATTTGAGCTTGGAAGAGGACTTCTTTGACCGTTCAAGATCAGTCATTATTCGATCTACATTGTCCTTGGAAGCATGGATCAATGCAGCCCCCACTTTGATAGTGAACCTGGGGTCCTTGTCTCTTCCATATACTACAGTTGTATCATTTATCATTTTACCGGACTGCCCCCTAGTCTCGACCTTTCTCTCGGTCCTCTTCACTATCCTTTTCCTTCCCCTATCATAAAAGATAATGTTGAAATCTAGTACCTCCTCCCCTTTCTTCTGCTCAAAAGGGATTAGCCTAAGGGTGGGGGCCATAGCCTATCCTATTGTGCTGTCAACAGCTGCATCAGGATTTTGAATATCAGGGTTCCCCAAGTCCTGAGCCTGACTATCTGCTGTATCGAAAGTTGATTGCTCTGTCACTGTCTCTGTCAGCTTTAGCTTTTATGCTTCCTGCTTCTTCAGCTCTTCATCCATCTTTCTTTTCTTTTCCTCTTTCTCGCTCTTGGCAGCTTCTGCTGCCTTTCTAGCTACTTCTTATGCAACTCTTCTCTTTTCTCCCTCCTCACTTTTGAGCCAGCTTTCGGCCTCTTGTGCTAGTCTCCTGTCATCTTCATTTCTTTTTCTAGTTTCTTCCTCCTCTGCCTTTTATTGCTCATCCTATCCTTTTCCGCCTTTGGTGGTGATTTTCTTCTTAAACCTTTTTCTTAAGGCTGTTATATTTTGTGCATTGCGGAAAATGGATTCCTCTCTGTCCCAGTGGCTCATGTATTCAAAATGTACATTCACCTCTCTGCAGTGCTCTGCCACTTTATTTCGGGAATCATTCTTGTGGAAACACATTTACCCAAAATGGAATTTCCCCAATTCTTCCACGAATTCGTCAGCTTTCTTCACCCTAGTAAACTTGTAGCTTCTCAACCTGAATGGCAAAGGAGGGTAAGCTGCTTTCTTGTGTTCAAACAGAAAGCTCCCTATTCCATCTAAAAAGACTTGTCTAACTACCTCTTTGTGGACTACATAGTCAGTGGCATACTTAGGCAGTAGTGAGGGTGCTCTAGAGCATCCAAACATTCTGAAATATAATCCATCCTCTGTCAGATAGTAGTCTGCATATTCCTCAATCACCTGCAATGCCTCCTCCGACATGCAGTTGCACTCTTTTAAGAAAATCAAGGTATACAATGGCATAATGAAGTGTTCACACACTTCCCTATAGTGACTGTGGTATTTGTGTGCCCACAGTGGCTTGTATGTGAATTAGACTGGTGTTCTCTCTCGGTCCTAGATACACCTCAGATTGGGGAAAGGTTCGTTGCATAGTATGCAATGGATCAGTACAAAGCTCATGTAGAACTCTAATCTCTTCTGGGAAACCCCTCCTAATGCTGATGCAATGCAAGCTGAGAGGCTTTTGGACACAATGTTTGCCTAGTTGAACACTGTCCCCTGTGTTGCAACATAGAAAATGATAGGGACCCACTCTAACTTGAATCTTTTACCGTGGGCTCTCCCGAAAATCCTGTTCAGCATCAGGGCTATGAACCTGTAAAGGGTTCTTAGATTTGCAGTGTCATATTCCTCGGTCGACCTAGTTCTAAAGTTCTTGCCAGGCATCAGCATCCTCTTCAGCGTCTCGACTAGGTCCATCTTAATTGCCTTCAGCCAGTCCTTACTCAAGTACACCTGTGCTTCTGGTAAGTGGTAGGCCAGTGCCAGATACCCAGGGCTATAAGCAGCATAACCTTGTTTGTCAACATTTGCCAGAATCATGGTGGTTACATCTGCCCTGGGCAGAATCCAACCAATCACCTTTGAGCATGGAAAAAGCTCAGGTCTAGTATCAATTTTCATCAATGCAGATCTCTCTATATTGGCATAGATGGTTTCTTCTTCAAAACCTATGTCAGGTACTTCTTGGTGGGTTATTAATCTGTAAATTCCCCCCCATTGATATTCAGGTTCCATACCCACTGTGTATTTGGTGTCCTTGCAGGTGTATTCAACTTTTCTAACGATTTCGACTTCGGGTTCCTCTTCTACTACGGGAGCCTTCTTCTTCTGACGTTTAGACATCTTGAATTCTGAGGAATTTCCCTGTCATATACAGGAATTTCTTTTAGGTTCTGTTGGGTCATTTCTAGATAACATTAAAAAATGGAGACAACTGTATAAGAATTTTACCTCATCTATGCTAAACATGAGTCCAGCTATGAAGAATAAAAAACAATGCTCAAAAAACCAAGTGTTCTCGCATAAAATTAATCTGCCGAAAAGGATAAAACCAGCTCTTAACCAACATTCACAGATTTAACTTAGAATATCACCGTCTTTTAAGAACAACGAATATCCCCCTCCTCTCGTCAACACGAACACAATACCGAAACCCCCTCTCAGCGCTACGACGTAAACGCTACGCGAAAGAAAAAAGGTGCCTAATCTCAAGTGAGGACACTGCAAGTGGTAGCGCACTTAACTCCTAGAAGATAAGGGGAAGCTACTTGCTGTAAAAACGCTCGCCTCATGGCCTGACTAAATAATGCATTTTAAAACCTAAATCGGTCTAGGGTTCGTATTCGAACGAAACAATTTCACCGCTGCGACCCTAGTACAAAACTAGGGCAACCAACCCGACATCTCGTAAGAAAACCATGAAATCCCTCCCCAGATGGCCACACGCAGACTGGGGGAAATTGGTGCAGACAGCGTAACGACCGTCTGCACTGTTTCCCTAGCAATCGAGTGCGATCTGCAAAACCATAACGGCCACGAAAAACCACAAACACCCCCCCCCCCACCGGACCGCCAAACCTTGTACCTAGAACATATATACATGCCGAGATGGGAAAATCAAGGTAACCACTAACCGCAGAGGTGACGAACCACCCTAGGAAAACAAAAATAGTTCAAACAATCAAACAGAATCGTAAAATGGGCATAACGGCCTACCTGGCACTGTGTTGCACGACTGGTGGAGGAAAACCAGTAAACTTCCACGGTGGAGCCACCTAGGAGCAAAGATACCGACATCGAAAGCCTTGGTCTGCTCGAGTGAAAACGACAGCACGGAGAAATCTCCAAAATACAATAAAATAATAAACCCCCAAACCCAAAATATATACGTCGCAGTCAATATGCAATCGGTGGGAAAAATAAGATCATCAGGCGGCAAAGACTAAGGGGTCGGCGATCTTCGCGACATCGCCTCCGCAACGGCAGATGATGAAGCAACCAGGAAACCGCAATGGCATCGGTGGAGAAACCAATCAACACTTGCATCGGAGCTTGTGAGACTAAGGCTTTGGGTCAATAGATGGTTAGAGAGCCACAACGGCAAACCCATAAAAGAAACCAAGTTCCACAGACCAGCAAAACAGAGTAAGAATAAACATGTCTCAAGTGAAAAACATTGATCAAGCGAACAAGATAAATCAAACTATTGAAAACATAGGGCTTTCTAGAGCAGCAACGACGAAAGTTGAAAAAACCAAGGACCGGTGAAACAGAACGGCGGGAATCGGAAAAGGATGAAACAACTCTCAAAAAAATTCATAGTACCTTCTCTGCAATGGCGGAAGACGTATAGACAAAGGTTCCAACGGGATCTCAAAGTAGACGTCGATAAAGAAGAATGCCTCGGAGACCAAATACACTTGACTCGGACTTGATGTCCTGTTCTTTTCCACAATGGCAGACGCACAGATGACTAGACTCCCGACTCAAAAGTCCAAAACACTTCCGATGGTGAGGCAAAATTAATTCAAACATTAAAACATTGCCCGCATAAAAGTAATATTTATTCAAGCATCAAGCAAAACCAAAAACTGAGCAAAAATGAATTAAAGGAGGGTCCCAAATTTTTTTGAATTTTGGGAAAATGTTGCAGCTGCAACAGGTGCTCACAACTCTATGTGGGTGACATAGAGATCATATTTGAGAATGTTTTTACAGGACAAACTTCTCATGAGCATGAATATGAATAACTTCTAGCAGCTAATGAATAAGCAAGATCATCTTCCCCATCACCACTTGATCTTCAAGAAGTTGATCAAATCAAGAAGAAAGAAGAAGAGTAGGTTCACTCCCATGAACAATCCTTCATTGAAGGGTCTTCGAATATTAGTCAAATGAATATCCATGAGGCCATTAGCATACTCCATTACAATAAATAATTGGAATCAAATTCTTGTTGGAAAGTTTCTTCATTGGAGGATCCATCCTTCCTTTAAGACATGGAGAAGATTCAAGGAGAAATGTGCAACATTAAAGGTAATTCCATGTCTTGATTTTTGATAGAAACAATGTGGTTTAGATTAATGCATGGTTAAATGAATCCTACTTGAATAATAATGAGGATATTCATAAGCTTAAAACTCAAAATGAGCAACTTCTTAAGATGTTGCAAGATACTTTTTCTTCCTCCCATGTTTTAGATTGGCATATGGTAGATTGCTTGGAGGATTCTCGTGACATGATAGATCACGAGAAACATGGAAAATTGTAGGTTCTTGATGTGTTTGAAGATGATCTTGATGAGAACCACTCATTTTTTGTGGTGGGAGAGGAACTTGATTTTCCTCTTGAAAATGGTTACACACTTTTTGAAGAAGTGCATGATTCCAATACCTTGGAACCCACATATGAGAAAAGTGTCACACTTTTGAGGGAGATGCATGTTACTACCCCTATGGATCATTCACATGATGAAAATTTTTCACTTTCTAATATTTTGGGTGATTTGGTTCTTTCTCCTACATCCCACACTCCCACATTCTGCAACATTCATCCTAATGAAGTATGGGTGAAAGGTTTCTTTTTGATTGTGCCACATGAAGAGTATGGACTTACTATATCTCCTTTTGATGATGACATGACTAGAGTTCCATATTCTTTACATTTTCATCAGCATCCTTTGTTACATTATGATGATATACATATTCATGGGTGTATTGATGAGACTTCTTTGAGCCACTTGAAGTCTTCATGTTTTCTTTGCTCCTTATTTGGTTCAGATTTTGGTGGAGGTTCTTCATTCACTTCTTGGATGAAAGAACACATTTCTTATTATTATTCTTATGCATCTTATATTCTTTTGGTGTAGCATTATAGGACATGGGATCCTCACCTATGTCATTGGAGCATATTTGATATAATACTTGATGCTTGTGTGAATGGTACACATGATGATCTACTTACTTGGATGTACGAGCACTTTCATGATTCTTTGATGAGTTACATTATTGATGTACAATTTTATGATGTAGTTATGTAATTTAATTATCTATCTTTTATAATCATGATGTTTGGAAGGGTGCAATACAAGCAATGGGATCCGAGTATTGCTTGGTTTCAATTTTGGGGGAAAGAAGCAGTAGGGGATTCTGAGTCACCACTTGAGAAGGTGATTGTAATCATAGTATAGAAGAAACAATAATGGTGGTTTCTCTTTTAAACTTTCTTGTAATCTTGGAAATTCAAGTTTGGAAACTTAGTACCAACTTCAAAGAATTATATAGAAGCGAAAAATGGCTGAAAGTTCAAAAAACATTTCCAAAATATGGAGGTAAAGATTATTTGTGCAAATTATTTTTTCATGGATTTGATTAATCCTTTTGGTGTTAGTGGTGAGTCACGTGACATATCAATATGCAAATATCCACATATCTTTACTTTTGGAAACACACAATTGTGGTACATGAGTGCCACTACTCAAATTGCAGCTAAGTTTTGAAGCAAATTTTTTGAAGGAAAGAAGGTTATTCAAAATCCATGTTTGAAATTGCTTGAGACAAGAAATATTGAGTGGGGAGGACTGTCATGTCCCCAATTAAATAATTTCAAAATAATACTACTTGCAAATAATGTTTCACCAACCTACTAGTTCCCTAGGTTAAGATGGAGACATACATTTTGTAATAAGGGGCTATGCACCCCAAAAGGGCTTTAATTTACCGTATTCACATTTAAATTAGTCACACAAATGATAAAATCTAATAAAATAATGTGGCATGGGTTCATGAAGACACTTTGAAGCTTGTGGATCCTTTGGGTGACTAGATTTCCCACACACTTTGCATGATCTTCATCCAAATTCGAACACATGGGTAATGTAAATCTATTGGAGGATGATGTGGTGTAAAATAGAATATAATTATCCAAATAATTCTAATTGTTAAAGGAGAGTAACTCCCATGGAATAGGAAGATACTATAAGACAATGTGTGCCACTTGGAAGGAGATTCCATGCACTCTATGACAACAAATGATGAAAGATTCTATGCCAAGTATGACAAATTCAGACCTGATTGAAGGCATATGACGAATATGGCATGAAAGGGATAAAAATAACCACCAATAGGTAGAATTTTGTAGTTAGAGGCAACCATTCAAATTGGAGAAATAATTGGAGCATGAAGAGGAAGACAAGTGTAATGAGAGTTACTAAACCACTAAGATGAGCCAGAGGAAGCCCATGGTGGGAAATTCAACCTCAGGAGGCCACTTGAAGTAATAAAAGGATTTCATGAGGAAGAAAAATGTATTTTTATCATTTTTTAATTGGCCTTTGGAATTTTGGAGAGCTTTTGCTTGTCCATTGCACGGTGAGTGTTCACTCTCCCTATTTGTGGACCAATTTCGAGGGAGTTGGATTCCTTTCCAAGTTGGTTGATGGAGATGAAATTAAAAACTATAATTGGAGATTAATTGATGATTTTTAGTTTCATTTTGAAGTTCCATACAGTGGAATTCTCATCTATATCCCTATTCTCTCATTCCTTCATCTCCATTTCCCCACACTCTCGTGTTGAGGGAGCACTTGTTGGAGTGGTGCTTGCACTTTGCTCAGTATAGTTGATACCAAATATTTGATCTATGGTGTATGGATATATGATATCATTTCCATATGATCTGTATGTATAAATATCATAAATACATGTACGAAAGGCTTGCATTCCCCATGCTCTTGAATAACTAGTTTTCATGGATTTGGCTTCAATCTTGAAGTAGTTTTATATCATATTCATATGAGGGAGATTCTCTGAGTTTGATGATGTTGTGAAAAAAATATATTATGTAATACTATTTAATTTCATGTACCTATTCTCTATGGCTCAAAGTCCAAGAAATCCATATGTGAAACTCTTACAATTCCATGTTATTAAATCACTAGCTTTCATGTATTTGACTCCCATACTGAATGAGTTGTATACCACACTTGAATGAAGGGATTTCACTGACGTGTAATGATGTTGGGGAAGAAATTTGTATGATTTATATGTTCTCTATATGTCACATCCCGATATGAACCTTTAGCTCTACCTTTCATATGTCAAAATTGAGTTAGTTATGCCATTTCCCCATAAGCAATTTCCTTGAAAGTTGTTATATGAATGTTCTTCTTTATAAACAGTTTACAGAGAGAATAACCATGATTAATTACATCCAATTATGTATTAAATTCACCCCCATACTCTTTTCTCAAATTTTGGAGGGTCTTACTTCATTTGGAGAACCAAAAGTATAATCTACCCTTGGCAATTTTAACATCGGTTTCCTAGTGTTTTTGTCCTTCTTTCCCTATCAACAAAAGAAATATTCAGAATCAATTAAAAAGTGCATGATAATTAATATTATCCATTAGGATGTAATAATACCTATCAATCTCTTTCATACAAAATTTGAATTCATTTGGGTCAACTTGGGTTTCACTAGTATAAAGCTAGAAATTGGCCAAAGTTGTGCAAACTTGAGTAACATGTAAAAATTAATTTATGATTAAAAAATTGAGTGTATGAGGTCTGTAAGTATGTTTTAAATCAAATATTATCTCTCCATAATAATTTTGGAAAGGTTTGGTGGTGTTTGGAACCAAACCAAGAAGGACTAGTTGACCACTTTTTCCTAGTAAATTTGGATTGTTTCTCCTTAACCCAAAACAAGGTTGAAGAAGTAAAAAGTCATATACAAAGTATCCATAAACCACCTTGGGGATTTTTAAGAATAACCATACCATTTCCTTTAAATTTTGGGACCATTTGGTGAAAGTTGGAACCCTCTAGAGTCATGACTAGTCAAGCTTGAAAATGCCCAAATTGTAATTTTCTCCAAAACTCCTAAAAGGGACATTACCTAAGATGCATATTAAGAATTTTACTTACCGAAAACTCATCCAAGTTCCAAAATGGTAAAACGACGATGATTTTGGAAAAATAAAACATGAGCATGATAAGTGTTATAAGTTGAACATAATGATATAAAATTCATGACACGGTGATGCTTTAGATGAGGTATATCTTGCCATCATGTAGCCCTCATGTTCATGTGTTTTAAATTTCAAACAGAATAATCACATATTTTCCCTCTGATACCAACCTGATACTATGACCTCTTTTTATTTAGCATCCTCGATAATTACATATCACTATTTTGAGCCCATATGGGGTCATAGGGTTTCGACTCAATTGGCATGTTTCAAATAGGGATAAGTTATTTAACCCTTAGAACCAACACATAAATTTGATGAAATCCCGTGTCACTACCACCACTTGACATGTTTTTAAAAGAAACTTTCAAAATATTTGAACAAAAAAAATTGGCAATACTTCATTGGATCATAATGACCAACATCCTCTAGATGGAAGAGGTTCAAACCCTTTTGGGATGACATTAAGTCAACTGCTTTAACATTGTAGCTCACAAAGGTTCCAATATAATTCTTAAACATATAAGCTACAGGAAAATCAAATCTAAGTGACACAAAAAACACATGGATGGAAAATTATAGTTAAAACTAGATGACAATTCGGTATTATAGCCTAAAAATACACCATCGGACTTAACCCTTTGGAAATATGAAAAAGAAAAATACCTATAAAAGTAAGACAACATATGGAGACATGCCATCTGAGATGAGAGTCACCATATCCCTGGTGGAGACCGTGTCCTTGAAAGATTTATTGAGCACATAGACTCCCAAAAGAAGCTCATCTCCATGAGAAGAGTCATATAAGCTTCCAACATTTGTTGCGATCATGACTCCTAGACCTTAACACTCACATTTCCCAAATGGGCACAATCAAATTTTTGGACCACGAGAAAACACCAAATCTCCCTCGGCTTCATATTTGGAGCAATATTTTATGTTATCGAATGGTGCAGGGTATTCAGATCCCTCATTCCTAGGTATATGGACCTATATCTATGGGAATGAAAGTCTTGAAACCCTCAAATTTCAGTCTGGGTTTTCAATGTTTTTGGTAGAAAATCTAGGCCGTGGAACGATTTGACTCAAAATATATGAACAAAAAAATAACGAATTCATTTCAATTGTTTTCAGTGTATTCATTCCAGGTCAAAATAATTTTTTTTTCTGTGGTCGTGTTGTGGTGGGTTTCTATTATGGTCACAGATCGATAGAAGGTAGAAAATATGAACCCAACGAGGAATTCCAATGCCTCGAGAGTTGGGTTGGATTTCCTCGACTATGAAAACCAATGACAATATTTTTAGAAATAAGTTATGAGTGTGCTTGTAGGGAGAACCGTAAGTTGTAATCCCCATATAATTTCCATGAATGATTGTTTGAGAACTTGAGATTGAACGTGTTTTCGCAAAAAAAATTGCAAACTATTAAACTTTTTCAAGTTTACAGAAGTTCGACAGGGTTTATAAATATGTGTAAATATTCATACACCAAATATGTTTTGGTGGAAATTCAAAAATCATCAATCCTTTTACTATTTTTTATTTCATTTATAAATATTTGGAAAAATAAATTATTATAGAAGAGCTACTATTTAGTCGAGCAAAGGGTACTCATATAACCATTGGTGTTCTAATTTGAAAAGGGTTGAGTTACATTATTATTATTACGAGTAATTTACGCATGGTTATAAACAAGATCTTAATTTCTAGTTAAGGGGTTAGTTCAACAATTGTTTCAAGTGTTGTTGGGAAGTTTCTTAATTCCTTGCTGAAAAAAATACTAATTTATAATATTACCAGCTTATCTAATGTCACTACTTAGGTAAATTTCAAAAGATGAACAAGTAGAGGAGAAAGACCGAGAGAAGACTCGAGAGTACAAATAAGAGACTAAGTGATGAGTCTTAGGAAAAACCTTTGGAAGAAGAAAGAAAGAAAGGGACGATATCACATTAAATGGAATAAGACTTTCCTTCACGAAAGATAAATGTATCTATCACTCATGAAGGTGCAAGGGAAAACTATCATTGCATCCAACTAAGGGTGATCAAGGAAGATGGTGTACTCAAGTTATCCCTAAAGTATTGAACGAAAAATGGGATTCCACTCTCTTTGGGAAAGGGTCATAGGAATATTAATAGTTATAAGATGTCTAACTCATATTTTTTGAAAGCTTGAAGGGATTAATAGAAAAACAAGTAGCTTCAAAATTCTAATAGATATGATATGCCATGATATTAAGGGAAGATACAGGATAAACAATGACTCATTTGATGGTGAAGTCATGAGAAAGTGTCTCAATGAATAAAAGGTTTACCATATTGGACTTTTGTTTCTCTATGAAAGGTATGTCAGACATATTGAAGAAGAGAGAGAAGGGTCATGAGCTCATGCAAGCTTGAAAAAAAACTCGAAAAGGGATTCAATCATATGTTACTTCTAGTTGGGACATTCCCAAAGAATATCCATGTAGGGCATTTTGGAGACATGATAAGAAAATATTTGAACAAGGGAAGAGGAGGAATGAGGTGAAGGCCTAACATAAGTTGTCAGGGAAAGAGAAATAGAAAAGGAATAGGAGGATCTCCCTATTGATCTTTAGAGATGGTTCCAATCCAATTACAAGGTAAATGACCATTAGAATATATTAGGCTCAAGGTTGGTTCGTGAATAATTCTATAGGGAGAGAGACCTAGCTAGTGTACTGGGAGGATGGTATAAAGTTCAAATTGGTCAAGAAGAGAATGAGATAAAGGTGGTAGCCTTTTGGGGTTGAGGATTGTCACAACTTCAATATAATACAGGTTAGCACCTGACTTGCCAAAAGAACTTCCAATGACATGGATCTTTTTTGCAACTTTGGGAGCATGTTATCTATAAAAAGAAACATTGGGATCTTTTTCCTTTTTCTCGAGATATTTAGGATGGGGGCCTTATTATTCATAATAAGAATTGGGTAAGGCATAGAGAAATCCATATTCTTCTTATTTTAAGACTTTGAAGGGTCTTGATCAAGAATAAGGTCCCAATAGATCCCTAGTTTTTCCATTTTATTATGCAATGGAAGTTTTTAAGTTTCAAAGGATTATAAGTATGTCCCTTTTTTAATTTTACCATTTTATTATTTGGAAATCATATATAGTGTGAGAGGAACACTCGTGCTATTTACACCACATGTTGATCTTTGAGGTAGAGGGATCATGTTTCCTCTTTTATTCAATGTCAAATATGGTTTTAGATTTAAATTTGGGCGGCATTGCTTGATTTGGTTTACTAATGTGAAAATTTTGGATGAATCAGTATGTTGAGATGTGAAAATTCTAAACTGGCCCTTGAGTGAGATGATGAAATAACTAAAGGGAACCCCTTGCTAAGGGTATATGAAATATATCGACAATTCAATCCTACATCCCAATTGAGTATCCCTTGTCCATCAAACCCAATATTTCGTGCCTTTGTCCCCTGATTTTCCCTCTTCCTTCCCTCCACTACTTCTACACGAAATGTAATAAAATATACCTTAAATATTTGTATTTTCATATAACATAATTAATCCCCCTTGGCCCCTTAATACAGGGTAATATATTTTCTCATTTTTGTATCGTAGTTTATTCCCAAATATGAATGGATGTGATAGGATATTGCTTACCAACTAAACCCCCCTTGTGTGCAACCACGAATGGTTATCATTGATTGGGCCATATTATCAAGTAAAAACACAATGTCTAAGGATAAGGGGCTCATGGGTCATGTGTGATTCCCTAGACCACTTCAAAAGCCCTATATACTACATATGTAATATTTATCCGACGAGTAAGATATGTTGTCCATTTTGAGGTTTGGCACACCAAGTATGAATTTCAGTCCCTAGGCCATGGTTTGATGTGAAAAGTCAAGTTGTCAGGCCAAAACATTTTTCCTTAGGGCTCATGAACTATGTGTGGGGCCTTACGCCACCAAAAATCCCTCTAAAGGTAATATTGGGATATGAAAAATATATAGTACCTATGTTTATTAATTTTGGTCAACCATGGATATATATTGTAACTTAATCAATGACAAGGTCAAAATACATAGCATGAAGCCATAACATTTGCATTTGGCCTATAAGTAAGATATGGTCTCTATTTAAATATTTGTAACACTAAAGATGATTTCTATTGCCTGGACCATGGAACATGGTCTAAATTAAGGGTACAAGGCCATATGATTTACCTTGGGGTTCATGGCCCATGAATGGATGCCTAAATTATAACACAAGGCCTACATGGGGAATATTAGCCTACATGCGAGATATGCTCACCATTTTGAGGAAGGTCATGTCAGGGATGGTTTTCAAGGCCCATGTTATGATATAAGGTTAAATAAGAGTCTTAGGTGACAATATTTTTTCTCTAAGCTCATGGTCCATGTTTAAGCCCTCAAGCCGCCACACATACCCTCCATAGGGAATCATTAGCCTACGAATGAGATACGATAAGCATTTTCCTCTTTATAACACCAAACATGGTTCTCAAGGAATATGTCATGGTTCAATGCTAAAATCCATAGGAATACACTATAACATTCATATATGGGTATTATGATCTATTTGTGGGGTCATAAACCACCACATAGACCTTACAAATGGAATCTTCATCATGCTAACAAGATATGGTCCTATAATGGGTATGCAACTTCTTAGTGTCCAAGTTAAGGTTGATACAAAAATACAATTTATTGACTTATAAAATTTGTCTTTGGATCTCATGGTCCATACATGGGACCCTGGACCACAACACAGGTCCTACAAAGGAAATCTTTGGCATATGAGTGAGACGTGGTGTTTATTTCAAGGTTTATCACACCATGGATGGTCTTCAGGAATCATAAAATGTTTTAGGGTTGAAATTCAAGGTCTTGATTTGTAACATTTTTTATAGAGCTCATGGTCCATGTGTGGGCCCACAACAACCACATAGGAAATTAGTAGGAAATCTCATCCCAAGAGTGCATCATGGTGGTGATTTTTATGTTTTCCAATTTAGAGGTTAGTTTTAGTTCCTAATACATGGTTTGGTGCCAAGATATAGGTTGTTGGCCATAACATTTTTCATTGAGATTCATGGGAGATATGTGGGGTCTCAAGCCACCATATTAATTTGACATGTGAGAGTGATATGGTGCTCATTAATTTAAATATTTGGGGCACTAAGCGCAGTTATCATTTCCCATTTAGTCGTCCAATGCCAAAAGAAACATCCTTACACCAATATTTTCCTCTATGGATCATGGGAAATATGTAAGGCCTTAGTTATCACATAACCCCACATAGGGCATTTTTAACCTACAAGAGGAATATGGTGGCCATATCAAGATTTACAACACTAAGGATGGTTGTTATGAACCAATATTTAAATTGAGGTTCTAATTCTTTACCAATTCCATATAGGGCTCATGGTCAATGCAAGGTATTCTAGGCCATCACATATAGCTTCTGTAAGGAATATTTAGCATACTTGTCATATACGGTCATCATTTTGAGGATTAACAAACTAGTAATGGTTCTAAAGGCCCATCCCTTAATATAGGTCCATATATAGAATTTCACACTAAAAATTTCCGTAAGGAGATCATGGTCCATGTATGGGGCCCTAAACTAACATGCATGCCCTCCATAAGGAATTTTGGGTTTTGAGTGCGATATTGTCAGTATTTTGAGGTTTAAACTACTAAGGGTGGTTCTCAATACATTGTTAGGGTACACAGGGTACTCCCAAAGGACCGAACACCAGGAACAACTGCTTCACACAAACAGATCACAGATCAATACACCAATGTTTGTCACGTGGTTAAAACCCTCGAGAGGGAAACAGTCCACGGCCCCAGCCAAATAGCTACTCAGAGCAATTTATTATGCAAAAGAAAGAAAGTTACATGAGCTTCTCATAATCGATCAACTAGCCAGGGACCCTCTATGCTCTTTAAATATAGATCATAGACCAATCAGGTGTTAAGCCATGGATCAATGGTAGGTATGATCTAAGAGAAGCTGAACCATCAGATCACTCTATGTCTAGAACATATCGTGACCGTCGGATTAGAATATTTACAAATTCATACTAATGCATACTAAAGAAATACACTTTTACCTAACAGATATATTACACAAGTTGATCTTAACTAACTCCTAAGTGTCTAAATATCCTAACATACATGTCCTGTGGTTTCATGTGAAAAGCAATGGTCTTAGGACATAACATTTTTTGGGGGATCATAATCCATATATCGGGCCATAGGCCACTATTGGGTATAAATCTTTGTCGAGGTGGTGTCCTTGAATGTAGGTTAATAAGAAGAAAGAGGAAGCTGAGAAAGCCTTGGCTATGTTCTACCCTAGGTGCATAAAGATACAGGAAATAAATGAATATAAATACAACATTAACAAAATCCTTATCTCCTTTAATTATAATGATGTTAATCACCCAACATAATTTTTCTTAACTTTTGTTAAATCCATAAGACATATAGATGGGAATTATATACCATGAAGAACATATATGGTTGAAATAAAATTGACAAATTACATAAGTATTGGATCAAGTGAAAATTCAATGAAAACTTCATCAATATGAATAAGATGAACTTGTACATACAAGATCCTTATCACATGGCTACTAAACAAAACTACATATCCAAAACCCTATCTAGTGAAAACCAAGAAAATCCTTGCTAAACCAAGGATAATCAACAAGCATTAATGAGACAAGATAAAAGTCCTTTCAGGTAAAGATTCAATTCCAAAGGAAAACGTGGCATTTGTAAAAGTGTTGCTTAAACAAAATGAGAAATCGGAATCATGGAGTTAAGGGAATATCATAAGTAACTTGGGATGAAGGAAGTTGATGCCAGGAGAGCTTGAACCTAGTGCCATGTTGAATCCAAGGTTGTTGAGTTCAAAGACGTGTTACAAGCTAGAGATTGATAGGTTCTTCCTCTTGAGCGAGACGAACCAGACTAACACCAAATGCATGTGCAAGGAATCGAAATTTTCCATGTTTAAAACCTTGTCTCCATATGATTGCAACACCATACCACATTCAAAAGGAGTAATGGGGCATACTACCATTAATATACTATGATGTAAGGGAGCAATGAAGTTAAGTGGGACTAAATGGGAGAAATCTCACGAAGCCGAACTTTTGTGCTTGTGACACATTTTGATGATGCAAACTAATAAAAACATGAACCTTAACTTAGGGGTTGGGGTGGTTGTCTAGGACCCCATTTTTTTCCAAATATTGGCCTACCTTTAGTGTGCATCCCTTATTTGCTTGATGATTGGCTTCACTATTGTGAATTATAAAGACATGGAAGATATTTACATAATGGAAGGATTTCAAATTGTGCTTTGAATTCAATTCATTCCTATTTTGAGGTTGGGGTTACTAGGGTGTTGTTTTATCGGAATAAGTTTAATGATTATCAAGGAGTCATCAATAGTTGATAAAATTTGTACTCCTCTTCTTTTTTTTAGGTAGAGCCCTTTTTACAAAGCTATGATCTCTGCTTGGTTGTTAGTAGTAACTCATATCGCCCAGACATATGGAAAACCTTTATTTCCTAGGGGTTCAAAAAATCTTTCCCATAGGAACCATGGCCAATGCGGAAGAGAGATACTGTAATTCTTTGTGCAAGTATGAAAAAATGTTTGATGAAAGACAAGAGACGGTGGCGTAGGATATGGAAAAAAATGGAAGAGTGGAGAAAGAAATGGGAATTAAACTATGTAAGAGATATGAAGTACACACAGAGGAAACCCGAGGCGTGCAATAAGAAAGTATAAAACCAAAATAATTATGTTGGAAGTGCGAATGGAGGCAACTAATGATAAGTTAGTTCAAAGAGTAGAGGCAAGAAAGAATATCCAAGTCAAGGTAAGGAACTTGCAGTTAGAACAATTTCCCAGGTTTATAGCTTTGAATCACACTTCGTATTTGGTAGTTTCAGTTGGATCAATTGAAGTGTAATAGATGAAAGGAAAAGATGAGGATACATTGGAGAAAATCTACTTTAGGGATGCTACAGCATGAGATTCATACTTATCATTTGCAAATGCACAAATGAAAAATGTTCATCATGAGCATGGTACTTATTATGGATAATTTATTTCCTCATGTTTTGTAAGACAATTTTAATTTTGGGGCAATTTTTTAGACTTTATACAAGCCAAATATGAAAATGCTCGAGCAATTATGGACAAGCTCATTAAGATGAAAATGCTCCAGAAATTATGAACAAGCTCTCCTTTTTCGTATTAACCACTTGACATTTATGTTACAACTCTTTTTATTAATGCAAACGCTACCCTTCTTTATTAAAACAAAAAAATGTTAATATTGCCAATTTTTTTGATAAACTTACATATATATTTTATAGTTAAGAAAAACTCAAAACTTTTCCAACACATTTTTAAGTTTTTTACAATAATAAATATAATTTTGAGATAAATTACATAAATGTTGTTACTTTACCTTCACATTAGTCTCCATTAAGCTCACAACTTTTCCAATACACCTTAAAAATTTGTAGAACATTAAAAAAAAGTTTTGAGATAAATTCCATACGTTTCACTTAACTCCACATTAATCTCCTATATAACAATAATATACCACTTTATTTAATTTTCTTTTTATTCGAACCAAAAACATTGTTCACTAAAACGAAAACAAAGTGAATTTATAAAAAAAAAAAATTTAAAAAAAATAGCTTTGATTATCGTAACATAATTTTGATTACACCCATGAAGATAACCTTGATCACCTATTTTGTATGCATCTATATTTCAAATAATTGTGAAGGAAATAATTTAAACATTTTTAACAAGGTCAGGTCAACATCATTTACACGTGAGCCCATAGGGCCCACCATATCAATCATACTTTAACTTTGATTGTCCTCATGACCCCTTAGGATGAATGGTCATTACCAATCAGTCAAACTTATCTACATTTATATAGTTGTGAGAAGTTCTACATGGATATCTCACAACGAGAAAGTGAGTGCACCGGTAGTCTGTGGTTAGCTGAGCAGATGAAGTGGCATCTTAATCGAAAAATGAGAACATAATTAAAGTAAAAAGGAAAAGAAAGTAGATGTCGATTCTCTGTGTCTGAAATCTTAGCTGAAGAAAGGAAGGCAAAAGCAGATTTCTTGAATAAGAGGTTAAGTGCAAAATTCATTATAAATATCAGTTATTGCAATCTTTTAACTTCGAGAACCTTAGCTTTGATAGTGATAGTGGCTTGTGGCCTTAAGGATAGCTCAATTGGTAAGAAGTGCACACACTCTTGTGGTTCGGAGGGAGGTCACGGGTTCGAGCCTTGAGTCATTGAGTCTTCTCGGGCCAGGCCTTCTGCTAGGATGGTTGGCGGTTTACCACCTCTACCATCCACTAATGTGGGGAAGTAATGATGGGTTTTCCGTGCATGTTTCCATGTGAAAAAAAAAGTGATAGTGGCCTGTGCCAATTTGATTTGTTTTATTAGTTGGACAATGTTGGTTGGTTTAGAAGGAAGCACTGTCATAATGAAGGTATTGTGATGATGATAATGATGATGATGATGGTTATCCTTCAAGATTAGATTCGAATCTAAAGAAACCAATTAATTAGTTTGTTTTAAAATTGTATTCCTATGCTCTGATGTAATCAATAAATGTATTATTATTGTTTTTATTTTTATTTTTTAAATATATATGTATTTTAAATATTTTTATTTTTATTTTTTATTTGTATTTATTATTATTGTTTTTATTTTTATTGCTTTTATCCATGAGGTTGAGGTTGGGCATTACATACGGATAAGGTGTAACATTTTATAAACAAAGAATTCTCCACTTTTTCGAAAATCGACACAAGAGTATGAATACAAGGAGTTACGATGAGATGAATGGACCCCTTGCTCCTCCATACGACCGAGGAAATTCTATAAAAAAAAGGTAAATATGACATTATCGTGGGGGTCATTCTTTCTTCTTGAGGTCTCAACAAGGTATAGCTTCTGCAAGGTGACAATGGTTTTTACAATTGATTTCAACTGTATATAAAGAAACACAACCAAATTCCTAAGGATCGAGGTTGGATCTCACTGTGGGGGCTGCCTTTTCTTTAATGCAACATCATCCAATTGGGAACAATACACATTGGATGGAGTTAGTCATAATAGAATTGCTTTTTCAAATATACCAACAAAATGATAAATATAAACAAGGAATGAGGGAAGTTAATCTTGATATGTTTTATACACAATATGATTAATGTATGATTATCAAACTATCATTTATTTATACAAAACAATACAAAACATCAAAGTGGCAGCTTTACAAAGGACTTTTTCCCACAAGGACATTACCACTCACAATTTGCAACAATAGAATGTCTAAGTAACTAGTAAACTATCTGATGAAATGTTGAAAATATTTTATGTAAGCACCAGTTCTCTCTCTGCAATAAATACTAAGAATAATGGTAAATATAGGTTCATTCACTTACCCCCTCATAGTAGAGATGAAACTAGGAAGCATCATTGTCAATGAAGTGATAATAATATTAAATCGCTAGATATATCACCATCATCCATTGATGCAAGGATGCTCGTCCATTCCAAACTATTCCACATGACATGGAAAACATACATAAGAGTTTGTAAATCGTACTGGATGACTGTATTAAAGCTAGGTTGTGGGATTTCTCTTCCTCAAACACAGAGGCAAAAAAGATGCCATGAGCGACCCATTCTCCTATTCTTCCCAGACACCTTTTCCTTCTTACTTGGCGTGTTCAAGAATCCCTCCCCCAAATATGAGTAATCAAGGAGAGGATATTCCCCCATAATCGTCTCCATGCACAATATCTAGTCATTAACGTTAATTATCTTTAAGCAATATATTAATTATTGTGTTTCTTTAATTAACGTGTCAAATTTTACATGATATATATATATATTATTTATTTTTTTCTTCTTTCTTTTCAAGGGAACAACGCATAGGGGACCCACCCGAAGGGGCCTCGCCCATTCGATCTGATTACGGAGCTATCTCGATGGGGACATCAAGTGAGGCCCTTATATAACAATGTATAGCCACCCGGGGATTTGACCCCGAGACCTGCTGCTTACAACTTACAACACTCAACCATTTGAGTTATCCCACCAGGCTATATATATATATATATATATATATATATATA
>LPNX010255697.1:76138-119367 GCA_001517045.1 Pseudotsuga menziesii
TAATAATAATAACAACAATAGTTAATAGTATGTTCGATGACAAGCTACAAAAACTCTTAACTCCTTTCAATCTCTTGTCGTAATTAGATAAATAAATCGTTGGGATTAATAATTGCTTACAGGCGAACAACCAACTTTAGGATGAAAACTTATAAGTTTAAGTCTCAAGTGAACATCCATGCTTTACCCATCTTCCAGTTCTTGAAGCACTAAGATGACACCTGTAATCAATCAAGGGTTCTCATTCATTACCTCTTCCCCTCGTGGATTCATGCCCTTGTCATTTAGTCGAGTCAAGTCCTTTAGTCTCCTAAATCTACAAAGTAAAATTACAGCTTAGGAAAATAAATAACATTAATTACAGTGCTTTACCGACCTTGAGCTTCTTGCCGAAAGGTTGCATATTATACATTCACCTTTGTATTCTCCATTGTAAAAGAATTGGAGTACTGGAGGGGATGTTACATCGTACCCCCTTAAAAGTACATCATCCTCGGTGTTGGTATCTTCCAAATCTTGGTCTTCATTTCTCTTGCAACTATCAATCTTCATTTATCTTTGCTTGTTTTGTCTTTTTCTTCGGAATATATTTAATGCTTGTTGTCTTCCATAACCTGTGATTTACACTTGCAATTCTAGGTCCTTCCAAAGTGTTCAGTATACAAAAAGATATGTATAGATATAATTATTGAAATTAAAAAGGAATACAAGCATTAGTTTCCTTTAAACGTCTTTTTGCTTTCTAAACTATGTTTTTTCCATAATGCAATTGTTTAATCAAATGATAACATCTTGTTGTCCTTTTCTATATAATAAAAATAGGAAAATAAGTATATTAAAAAGAGGATGTGCACAACCATACATTACAAAACATGGGGAATTATTATATCCAGAGAGTTATGTGAGGAGATTTTTACAAAACAACCAAAGAAATAGGCTTCCTCATGAAATTCCAGGCATACTTCTTACTGTTAACCATTACATAAGAGGAGTATATTTGAACAAATTGCTGGTTCAAAAATATGTACAAAAACATAAAAAAGTACTGGGAGGGTTACACCTTTTTCCCTGTATGCCCTACAAGATGGGTAATAGAAAATTATTCCATAGGGCGAGCCTCATCACCTGGAGATTCCTGGAAGTGACTACATTGGTTCATCCTTGTGAGCTTCAGCACCTCATCTTCAATAATGTCCACCATCCCCATCAGTTCTCTTCAGTCCTGGTCGTGGTCATATATGTTTGAATCATGACAACTAATTTGGCTTGTCATATACTTGACATCGGAGGCCATTTCTTGGTTGTCCTTGATACCCACCACAACATTGTATGATTTCCTGCGCAGGTTCTTCTTGATGTCATCTTGGCCATATTTAATATTTTAAAACCCTTAATACATGTCCTTTTTTTCCATTGGAAGCGAGGAAACAAGTCCCGACCTGAGAGAGATACCTACAAACAAACACTGAAAATTCCTGTTCGCTTCATCTTCATTTGAGCCGGGGAGCAAATAGTGGGAATGGGGATTTCCTTCAGACTCAACACTTCTTTCCATGATGCTTGTGCAAACCACCAACAATGAACCCGCAAGCACTGAAGAGGAGGGTGGGGAGTTAATGCAGGTTAAAGGTGGAGGCCATATGTCGTGCTTATCACCACGGGTCTGCTTGTCTATAAAAAATGTACCATGCAAGTTCGATGAGGGGGGAACCCAACCTTCCACCCGGAGTGGCTTAGGGGATGTAATTGAAACACTTATTTTTCCCATTATAAAAAATTTCACTTTGGGAACTTGTTGCACCAATGTTGGCTAGATTGTCAGTGTACCCATTGTTTTCCCGAAGAATGTGGAAAAATGATACATTTGGGGGCCAAATTTAAGAGAAGAATTCTATCATAATTTTTTTTTCATCTGATAGAGCCTTTGTTATATCCAGATTGCATCTTTTGAATGAATTATCGAGAGTCATTGAAGACTAATAACTTTGGATTGGTTTCCCAATCAATCAATTCTAAATTGCGGAATAACGCCATCCACTCAGCTTCATTGTTCATTTTTATTCCAAGACCCCGAGAAAAGGTTTTTACTATTTTTCCACCAGGATCGAAGATGATCCCTCCAGCTCCTTCCTCCCCTAGATTTCCTTTTGAGGAGCCATCAAAGAAGATGGAGTGGCAATGTTGCTCTCCTCTCCATTGTAGAAATTCCTCTGGATTGTTTCGTATTACCCAAGTCTGATGAACCTAGAATATTTTGGTTTGAGGGGAGCTCTGGTTAAGGATTACTTTGCACCATTTGGATTCCTTATCATAAATATATTCAAAGGTAGGATAGTATATACCTTTAGAAACCACTCTTTCAGACACCATGTTAATCACTCTAAGTGCTACTCTAAGCGGATCTACTTTTTTACTATCAAAGATGAGTCTATTTCGAGCGAGCTAAACTTGCCAACAGAGGTTTTTGGGGATGGAATTCCATATTATTTGAAGAGTAGGATTCTTTCTTAAGAATATCAGGAAAAGAGAGTTCCAAGAGTCAATAAGTTGTCGAATGTGTCTTGATGGAGAAAACCTTCTACCTAGTTCTCCCAAAACATACCCCCAAACTTGATAGGAGAACTTGCATAGAAGGAAAAGATGAGTTTCAGTTTCTACAACAGAGTTGCACAATACACATTTGGAATGTACTTCAAATCCCCTTTTGGCAAGGTTGTCGGTGGTTAGGAGCTTGTCGTGAGTTAACATCCAAAAGAAAAAGTTTACTTTTGGGATACAATCAGAGTTCCAAACCTTGCTCCAGTTTTTTGCTCAGGGTTGGTTAATGTTGTTTTCCAGAATCTTGTAGACTTATTTGACGAAGTAGGAACCATTATAGCCCCATCCTCTGATGTCATAGATATGACGGTGAGAAGGGGCTTTCCCATGAATATGCGTTAGAAAATTTTTGTAATCCTACTTCAAGTTCCGTGGGGGGTTTAAATCTTTCCAGCATTTTCATACACCAGAGTGATCCCAAACATAAATATCAAACAACATATGAAGATTATTCTCTTGCGTCCACCTTGAGCATTCTTCGAGATTTGGATGGGAGGTTATCGGAGGATGTCCTAAGATTTTGTCTGTCCTTATTTTAATCCTCTTACCATTTCCTGGGATCCAATAAAGATTTTCTATAATTAGACCAACATAGTATTTTCAAAGATTCCAAATGGAGGTTCCTTTCCCCTCCCAATTACTGTCCAAACTTTTTGATCTAGACCTTTTGATATACTTTTTCTGGATGACCTCTTTCCACTAGTCCTTGTGCCCTATCACAAGCCTCCAGACAAGTTTGGATCCAAGGGATTTATTCATCTGCGCCAGATCTCTCAACCCTAAACCTCCTTTATTTCTGCCAATTTTAACTATGTCTCATTTCACAAGATGAAATTTTTTGCTTTGAGTTTTCCCACCCTACCATAAGAATTTTCTGATTTCTAGACTTATGTTGTTTATGACGGTCATAGGAGCCAGAGTCATTGAGCTGGAATATATGGGGCAAGAGGAAAGGATCGATTTCATTAAGGTGGTATTTGCATCTAGATTGAGCCATCACATCCCCCAGGATTGGACCTTATTTTTTTTTTTGAACAATAGGTCTCCACATTGTGGAATTGGTGTATTTTTTTGCAATAGGTATGCCTAGATAGTTAATGTGATTCGAGTCATAACTAACTTTAATCTTCATGTTCTGAGCAATTTCTAAGGGTTTTAGAATTACTGTTCCATCCATACAACCAACATTTGTCAAGGTTTGCTTTGATCCCAGATGTGCAGAGAAAAAGTTCAAGGGAAATATTGAATCTTCTAGCTATCCGTTGCGAAGCGCTACCCACAAAGATATAATCATCAACAAAGAGAGCGTGGTTTATAGGTTGAATTCCCCTTACATAAGATATGCCAGGAATATTTCCATCCAGTTGGAGTGTAGTTAATCTTTTGCTAAAAGAATCCTCTACTAGAATATACAGGAAATGAGACAAAGGGAAGCCTTGTCGAATTCAGTGTTTAGCTTGAAAAGTTTTAGTCGATTTTCCATTTACAACTGGGGATATCCAAGGAAAGCTAATGTAGGATTGGATTAATTTGATAAACTTAGTGGAGAAATCGTATTTTTTGAGGACCAAAAAAATATAGTCATGTCTTATTCTGTCAAAAGAATTTACTAGATCTAGTTTAATAACAACACCTGCTTCTTGTCTTTGCTGACTGGAGTGGATTGCTTCTTGAACCAAGAGAATGTTGTCATTGATTTTCTAACCTGCTATGAATCTGCATTGGTTGGGGAAGATGAGACCTAGAATGAGTTGTTTGAGCCTATTCGAATGAACCTTTGAAAATATTTTGTAGGAGGAGTTGCATAAAGAGATGGTTTTGAAATACTTAATGGAAGCGGGATTGAGGTCCTTATGTATGATTTCTAGGAAAGTAGAGTTTGTAGCACCACCAATTTTTATTTAGATTGCATCCAGGTGAGCATTCTAAACACGTATTTATTTTATAAAATGCCAACATTTTCTATAAAAGTATATGGAGAACCCATTTGGCCCAGGAGCTTTATATGGGTGGAGGGACCTAACAAACTTTCAGATCTCTTCTTCAGATATGGGGGCATCGAGGGCATCCAGGGCTTCGATATATTTTTATTGATTAGAGATGGGATGCTTGAACTCATGTCTACCAATTCTTCTTGCGTTCCTTCTTCGTCTTCCCTGTAGAGTTTCTCAAAAAAACCTCTGATCTCTTGTTTGATTTCCTCTTGATCAATTATCTTGGTCCCATCATCCTTAATGATCTCCATTATAGTAATATTTATTTTTTGATCCTTGCATTGATTGTGGAAGATTTTAGTATTCAGGTCTCCACCTTTTAGCCATAAATTCCTGGAGCACAATCTCCAATCTTCTTCCTCATACGTTGCTAAAATTTGGATTTTTCTATATAACTCGCTTTCTTGATCTAGAAGATCCCTTGTGATATCTTGTTCTTCCATTTTATCTTACAAAATTCCTAAGTCTTCAATGAGTTCTTTTTTCATTTTCCCTGGGTCTTGATAGTTTAGAGTGACCCATTTTTTGAGTTCCATTTTAACTTTCTTTAGCTTTTGTTCCCATATAAAGCTTGGTGATTAAAATATGAAGGTATTCCATGCATTTTTTTATAACATCCATAGTGACTTCCGATTCCAACCACAAGGGGTTGAATTTGAATGTAAGTGGATCCAGATTCCCAATGAAGGAGAGGAAAAAGGATAGTGGCTTGTGATTTGAGACAATAGAGGCTAAAAAATTGGTCTCTGGGGTGGTTGGTTTACTTAGGAAAGAAGTACTTACTAGTATTTGATCTAGCCTTGCTTCTATGTGCCTTAGACTGATCCTTTTGTTGGTCCAGGTGAATTTCCCTCATTTTGGCTTTATGTCAATTGGACCCCATAATGAAAGGATATATTCCAGTTTTTCACTGAATAGATCTCAAAATTTTGAGACTCCTCTTATTTATTCTACTGATATGGTGACATTGAAGTCTCCTTCTACGATACATGGAAGATGAATCTTCCCATGCATCTGATCTTCCAGAGAATTCCAAAATTATTCCTTACTTCCTTGATTCGTGGGTCTGCAAATGTTTTCAATCCAAAGAATTTGTTTACTATCTTTATCTTCTAGCTCTATGAAGAGCCAGTTCCAATTTTCTAATGCCAAGAGAATATTGTATCATCGCTTGTCCCACCAGGTGAGTAGCCCCCCTGAAGCTTCAGAGGAACTAATGAATTTACCTTCACCTCTAGCCCAATTTTTGCTCATTAATTTTAGACAATATTCCTCTTGCATTTTTGTCTCATGGATGATAAGGATTGTGTTTGCTTCAGTGCTTCTAAACCTTTTTGTAGATTCTAGATTTTGTTTTCCTCCCAACCCTCTACAGTTCTAGGAGACAAGATTCATTATTTCTTATGAGGATGGAGGAGCTTATCCTTTTTTTCTTCAGTAGCTCCCAAAGGTTGCTTTCCTCGTTGAGTATTTCTAACCAGGAAGTATAAATTGGATTTCTTCCCAGCCTCTTTTTCCCCGCCTTCTTCCATTTCTCTAATGGTATTGTTGGGTTTCATTCCTTTTTTCTTGTGGTCCAAATTCTTCATCTTTTATTTCCGAAGTTTCTTCTATTTGTGCCTTTGCCCTTGATCTCGTGACCGATCCTCCAAAGGTCATTGAGGCCTCAGATATTACTTCTATATGTGTTTGAGGTGGAAGGGGTTGGACATAATGATCTTTTTGAATAGTTCCTGTAATGTCTTCTTCTTGTTTTGAATCATTATAAGGGATCTGTTCCTTTTCTATATCTGCAGTATCTTCATGTTCATTGTCTTTGCTTGCAAGGACCTGATACCTATTTTCTGCAATTTTATCTTTATCCGGTGAATGTGATTGATGGGGGTTTGATTTATTTCCTTTCTTCCTATTGAACTTGTTCCATCCTTCTCCTAGATTCTCTTCTGTTCCATTCTTTGTGTTTTTTGGGAATTTTTTTTCAAAGTGCCCATATTCATGACACACTTTGCATTTGAAGGGTATTTCTCATAGTCAATAGTATGCATGTGATTCCATCCTTCCATCGAAATATTGATGGCCTATAGAATACATATCTCCAATTCAAATTCAACACAGATCCTAGCACAAGAAAACATTGGGGGTTTTGGCTCTAATTTGTCTATATATTTCCCCTATTGCTTGAAGGTCTTCGTCATTCCAACAATGCAAAGGAAGATGTGCCTAGTTTCACCCAAATTGGGACTGTAGTAAGGACATCTTTCTCATGGTCACAGGACAGATCCCACTTATTGAGATACATGCCCCTAGACCCCTTGAAGTAAGTCCCATTTCTAAAAATGAGATATCAATCTTCCTTTTTTTCAAAGGGAAAGAAAAAGTATCCTTTGCCGCAGAAAATTTGCTACACTTCTCCTTGAATGAGCGGCCTCCATTTCTTGCTTAACCAAGTCTCAATAGCCCAAGGAGATGTCTAGAGCCCTGTAAAGAGGTCAGCGAGTCCTTTCTCAGTGAGTGTAATTGCCTTACGTTTGGAGGAAGTTGAAGAGAGCTTGACATTGGGAGTTTAAGTTCTCTTGAAGAAACAAGAGTTTGAGGTGGGTGATTTACTTGGAGGAGGCTGTGATGCCACAATGTTTTTGAAACATACATTAAGGTGAACATGACTACCATCAAGCTCAGAATCAGGAGGATCCACTAGCAGGCAGCTTAGGGCCTCGCCCTAAGCAAAATGAATGCAGAAACCCTAGCAAACCCTAACGACAACGATTAGAGAGATTCTTCTATATTCTCTAACATCTTGTTGTCCTCTCATGATAATCAAGGAATCATATTGTTTTAGGATGTTACCTAATTCCATCGTGGAATTTATCTTTTACTTTGAATTATCTTCTGATTCTCATTTGGTGATGCATCTTGCAACCATGAGTACCTAGATTATTTACTCACAGTTTCTTCGCCGGAAATTATTTGAATCATAATCTCATTAAGAAAACTACAAAATGTAATAACAAGTTCCTAATTTTAAATCCCATACCATAAAATATTCTTTTTCATAATCTTAATACATTACTTTCTCGACAATTTAGTCATAACTACTTTTCACTGACTTGCACTTTAGTCATTATTAAGCATGGAAAATAACATAAGTATGTCTTGGATAGCTATGCCAATTTAATATACTGTTAACAGGGTATTGTATTCATTTTCCCATTCATGAATATTGTTAGAGGAGCAAGTCGATATGCTGACTTGAATGATAGCCGACTTAGTCGGTCAGCCGACTAAACTAGAGATTAGGTTGGCCACCTAAGGTCGTGTCGGTTCACCGAACTGACAGTTAGTTATTTTGTAACTGTTTGTAAATCATATATATTAGGTTGTTGAGCTAGATGAGAACTTGGTTCAGTTCTCTGTATTGTATGGACCCTCTCATGCTAATATAATCTGTTATTCTATCTACTTGTTCTTGTCTTTTGTCTCTATTATGTATGTATGTTTTAGTATGTATTATTGGTAACCTTATGTGATTTGTGAGATTACAACAAATATCTACAATCTAATGAAAATCAAACATGTCACCTCATTCATCTTTAGATAACAATTCACTCTTCATGCATATAATTTTTCATTTTGGTTTATGCAACTAGCTTCATGCATTCAAGCACATGCTTATAAGTGAACTAGTTCACGTACTTTGATGATCAAAACATTTTAACAATATCCTTTTCATAGCTTACATTCCAAATAATAACAAAAAATTATGTACTCAAATAATCAATCCTTCACAAAGTTCATAGCATACCTATATGCAGGAGAGTCCACTATGTCCGAGTGTTGTTAACCTTCTCTGATACAATTTTTAACAAACTGTCATTTCCCCAATTAATTTTTTTCAAATAAACAATTAAGTTGGCCTATCCAATTCCTAAGGGTTATGTGGAAAAATCAAACTATTGATATTTAAACCCAAGGCCTATAGTTTCACATGTAAATTCGAACTCATATTTGTGGAAGATGGAAAATGGGTCGATGAATAATGGAATAAATATTAAATTCTCCAAAATGAAGTGACAATGGGTCCTAGTTGGCCATGGGGCGCATAAGTGGATGCATGGGGTCCACATGAGGGAATATTACTCATTTATACATGGCATCATCCTCAAATTCGAATTTGGAGGAAGATGTTAATTCCAAGGTGGTGGATGAAGAGTCATAGGCTAAATTTAGGCAATTACAATATTCTATGATAACTATGACAACCATTTTGACAGTTATGACAACTCTATGACACCTTATGACACTTATGACATATTCTCTTACAACTATGACATATTCGATGACATCTATGACATGTAAGAGCTAAAAATATACCAAATAGGGTGCATGAGGAGTGTGTGGGTCCAAAGGAATCTTCATTAAAGGTTCCAAGTCGAATTAAATGAAGGGAGAGAAAGCAAAGTCAAGACAAGTGTCACTTGAGTAAATGTAATGATTTAGATTAACGCTAATTTAAGTTAATGAACCAATGGGAAGGTAATTCAAGTTTATTGGATGGAAATGAGGAAAAAGAGGTTATTAAAAGAGGAGAAAGTAAAATGGGGTATTTTTTGATCATTTCTTAAGTTCCCTTTGTAATTTTGGAGAGCTTTTTCTTGTCCATTGCACGGTGAGTGTTTACTCTCCATGCTTGAACCAATTTCAAGGGAGTTGGATTCCTTTCCAAGTTGGTTGATGGAGAGGAAATTCATACCTAAAAATAGATATTATTAATGGTTTTTAGTTTCATGTTGAATTTCCTTACAACTCGAGTTCTCATCTATCACCCTATTCTCTCATTCCTTATTCTTCATTCCCTCGTACTCTCATTTGATGGCAAACTTGTTGGAGTGGTTCTTATGCTTTGATGAATCTATTTGATGCCTAGGATTAGGTATATGATTTATGGATCTTTACTCTTATTTCTATATTCTCTGTAATTCGAATCTAATAAATCCATGTGTAAAAATCTTGCATTCCCATGCTATTGAGTCACTATTTCTAATGAATTTGGCTTCAAGCTTGAAAGAGTTTATATCATATTTGTATGAGGTATTTTATATGAGTTGGATTCTGTTGGGATATTAATTTTTATGTTGTATATTTCAATTATATGTTATGTTACTATATTAACCATTTATTCTACTTTTCACGTGTCCAATTTAAGCTAGTAATGCAATTTCGCCATAAGCAAATTCCATGAAAGTTACGATACAGATGTTGCGCCTCATAATCAGTTTGCAGAGATTAATAAAAATGAATAATGAAATTTAATGATGTATTATATGCATCCCCATACTTTTTTATGAAATTTTGGAGGTTCGTATTGCATTTGGAGAGTCAAAAGTGTCATCTACCCTTGGGGGTCTTAACATCAATTTTCCTAGTGTTTTTTTCCTTCTTTACCTAGGGTCAAAAGAAAGCTTCAAAAGTATTTGGAAAGTGTATGAGAATTAATAATATGCATCAGTATGTCCTAAAAATCGTCAAGAACTTCCATACAAAATTTGAATTCATTTGGGTGCATTTGGATCAACTTGAGTTTCACTAGTCCAAAGCTAGAAGTTGGCCAAAATTGTGCAAAGTTGAATAACATGTCAAAATGAGTTTTATGAATCAACCATTGAGTTTCTTAGGTCTTTTAGTATGTTTTAAATCCCATAGGTTCCTTCCATAAGAAATTTGGAAAGGTTCGGTGGTGTTTGGAACCAAACCAAGAAATATTAGTTTACTACTTTTTCCTAGTTTCTAAACTAGACAAAGTATTGAAGGAGAATGTATGTGAATTGTTTGTAAAAATTTCTTAGAAACACCATATTAATAAGACACATATATCATTTTTTTCAGGCTGATAAAAACCTAATATCAATTCCATTGAGCTTCCCTAGTTGTCTCATAACCATGGAGTTAGTATGAAATCCAGTGTCAATGAGGGTGTTGAGAAAGATTGCTTTCAATGTCAAAGTTTTGAAATCTCTTTGAAATATTTTGGATAGTGTGGCTAGTTTCCCAAAAAAGGTACAATACACAAACCCAATTTCCACCTTACAAATTTGGGAAATAGGTTAAATGTGTTTTCTTTAACTTCATATCAAACATTCAAACATGTTCGTATTAATGAATATTAAACATCATAGTACAATACATTCCCCTTTACCTCATAACCCATTTTAATAAACACAAAACCATAAGAATAACATATTATTATTTTAAGGTATGAAATAATATATAAAGGAGATATAAAATCTGATTTTGAATAAAGATGTTTTTCCTCTCAATAGAGGGTACTTAAATTCACCCTTAATCTATCTCTTATTAATAAAAGGTTAAAAAACATTCTAGTATCTAACACTTGTAGTAACACATATAACTATTCAGTCATATGTTTAAGAAAAATACATCACATTAAGTTACTTTCCACAGTTATTTAATAAAACAAACTTAAGCATAACTCCTTGAACTTATGAAATGAACATCTCATAATACCATTATCTAAACATTCATAAACAAAGCTTCCATAATTAAAACAGATATGTCCATCCTAAACAAGAGTAAACACTTGTATGTCCTTCTAGAACTTATTATTGTGAAGGAGAGAATAATATTACATCTCTTATACATTCTCAAAATTAATCATGGAAAATTTAACGTAAGATATTAAACAACAAGAGTGATCACAACCAACAGAGATTGCTCATAAACATTCAAGATCACACTATTAACTTTACTACATTCTCTCAGGCATTATCAAATGGAGGTATGCATTTCAGCTATTCACATGAACGTATTCATAAATGATACATACAAGTTAATAGTTTATGTATCCCATTGATTAATAATTACTTTATAACAATTAACTATTCACTTGAACCTAGGTAAACTTGATCAACTAAAGGTGACTGAAGGTTTGACTTCGAATTTCCACCCAACCAACTGGCTCTCTATCAGGTGTATGTTTTCCCAGTGAGAGGCCACCCTCAATATCGGAAGAAATCCACTAGGGAGGAGAAAGAGATACAAGGAATCATTAACAAGTTTTTCTTAACAAGGATTGAACGGTAACTTTCACAATTGAAGTCTAAACTATGAAACATGATAGTTCAATTTTTAATCAACAAACTTGGTTACATGCTAAAATATTGGATATCACTTACTAAATTCAATCTTTAACAATGAGCCCAACTCTTAAACAATGGCTTTAGTTTTTACTTAAGCATTCTGGCTTCCAATTTCTATGGCTCAGTTTTATTTCAAAACACCTTTTATCTCTTTAAACAAATCTATAACTAACTAGTTTTTTCTTCCATCAATATTAAGATAGAGTTGGAGCTTGATTCTTACGTAATAAACACAACTCCTTAATAATATTAAATATTAAATTTAACTCTTATTATTCTATTAAAATATAAACATTGCATTAACTCCTCCAACAAAGTAGATCCTCCATCTAATTAGTACATTTAAGTAAGTTATATTTTTACTTTTATAAATAATAATTAATCACATAATTTAACATAAAATGGTTGTGGGATATTCCTTATTTTTAGGATCTCTTTAGGAAACTTCCCATTCAAGTCACATTCATTCAAGTCACATTAGATAAAATCATTATACACATAATATAAGTTATTGTTATATTATAGAATCACATTTCTATTGAGATTCCAAACTTCGATTTTACCTTTTATCCATGAGGTTGGGAATTACATAAGGATAAGGTGTAACCTTATATAAATAAAGCCTCCTTCTCTTTTTAGAAACTCAGCACAAGAGTATGAACACAAGGAGTTACAATTAGATCAGTGGACCCGTTGCTTCTCAATATGATTGAGGAAATTCTATAAAATAAGTAATATGACATTATCGTGGGGTCATTATTTCGTCTTGATGTCTCAACAAGGGTATAGATTCTGTAACGTGAAATTTTTTTTTACAATTGATTTAAATAGTATATAAATAAACACAACAAAATTCCTAAGGATTGAGTTTAAATCTCACTGTGGGGGCCACCTTTCCCTAATGCAACAACATCCAAATGGGAACAATACACCATAGATGGAGTCAGTCATAATAAAACCACTCTTTCAGATACAACACCAAAATGATAAATATAAACAAGGAACTACGGAATTCAATATTGATAGGATTTATACAGAGGAATAATATGATTTATGTATGATTATCAAACTATTGTTTATTTACACAAAAACAATATAAACCATCAAAGTGACATTCTTGTAAAGGATGGCTTTCCACAAGGACACTACCTTTCACAATTTTCCACAATAGAATGTCTAAGTAACTAGTAAAATCTTTGACAAAATGTCGAAAATACTACATATAAGCACTAGTTATCTCTGCAATCAATACTAATAATAATGGTAAAGATAGGGTTCGGTCAGTTACCCCCTCAAAGTAGAGATGAAACTAGGAAGCATCATTGTCCATGAAGTGATAATAATATTAAATAGATAGAGCCATCACCATCATCCATTGATGCAGGGATTCCTGACCCTTCCATGCTCTTCCATATGACATGGAAAACACACATAAGAGTTTGTAAATCGTACTGGATGACTATATTAAATCTAGGTTATGGGATTTCTCTTCCTTAGACGCTGAGGAAAAAAATATTCCATGAGTGACCCATTCTTCTATTCTTCCCAATCTCCTTTTCCTTCCCACTTGGAATGTTCAAGAATCCCCCCCCCCCAACTCCGAGTAATCAAGCAGAGTTTATTCCCCCATAACCGTCTCCATGCGCAATAACTAGAATTTAATTTGTTAATCCTCTTTAAGCAATATAATCATTATTGTGTTTCTTAACAAGAAGTGTACTACTTTTCTATTATAGTCATTAAATTGTGCAATCATAAACATGTCAATTTTTACATTATAATTCAATCAATTCCTATGCACGCACACACACACACACACACACACACACACACACACACACACACACACACACACACACACACACACACACACACATGCACGCACGCGCGCGCGCACACACACACACACACACACACACACCCGCGCGCGCGCGCACATACACACACACACATACAATATATAAAAGATAAAGTTTATGCATAGTAGAAACAATATATGATATTCATCCTTAATTACTACAAGAGGCCATTCCATTTATAATTATAATAATAACAATAGTTAATAGTTTGTTCAATGACAACATACAAAAACTCTTAACTTATTTTAATCTCTTGTCGTAATTAAATAAATAAATCGCTGGGCTTAATAATTGCTTACTAGTGAACAACCAAATTTAGGATGACAACTTATAAGTTTAAGTCTCAAGTGAACAACCAAGGTTTATGCACCTTCCAGTTCCCAAAGCACTAAGATGACACCCGTCATCAACTCATGGCATATCAACCATTACATCTCCCCCTAGTGGATTCATGCACTTGTCATTTAGTTGAGTCAAGTCCTTTAGTCTCCTAAATCTACAAAGTAAAATTACAACTTAGGAAAATAAATAACATTACCTATAGTTCTTTACTAACCTTGAGCTTCTTGTCAGAAGGTTTCATATTATACAATCACCTTTGTATTTTCTGTTGCAAAAGAATCAAAGTAGTGAAGGAGATGTTATATCCTCCCACCTTAAAAGTACATTGTCCTCGATGTTGGTATATTCCAAAGATTGGTCTTCAATATACATTTCTCTTCCAGCTATCAATGTTCATCTATATTTGCTTGTTTTGTATTTTTATTCGGAATATATTTAATGCTTGTTGTCTTCCATAACCTATGATTTATACATGCAATTCCAGGTCATTCCAAAATTTTCAGTATACAAAAACATATGTATACATATAATTATTGAAATTAAAAAGGAATATGTTAATCATAATAATATAATATAAAACTAAATATCTAAAATATAATCATCTAATGCATTTGGATCTTGTTGCACATAACGTTGCTATATTCAACCTTTATATCCATACCTCTGGTATGGTGTTACTTTCCTCAAGTGCCTTTCATCATTCCACTTTATTTTGCTACATAAATACTCATATCAAACTAACATAACATGTGCATGATCATAATTTTCTCACATATTCTGAAACATGTAATAATTAAAAGCATTATCAATGCATATAGCAACAATCCTCTTATCACATTTGTTACACAAGGATTCACCCCAGATACAACTTTGCATCCAATACATTATCCTTCATCATATGATGATGCAAAGAGTACTAAACATAACATTCATGCATACCCAGGTTTTATACCTTTTACTTCACACCAACAAAAGACCCACAGTGTTGTCCCATTTGGCAACCTGCGAACAGGTTGCAGTCTCACACGAAACAACTATGGGGTATTACAGAATCAGGTTTCTACAAGCAAAAGAGGGATATTACTGTACCTTTAGCCTTTAATAACTTATAATCAACTAACACAGTGCTTCGGCATTCACATATATATCTTCGCAGTTAGATAAACAAACAATGACTTGCTTAACCTTTACTGGGAATTCACAACGAAGCTAGTATTTTAGCAGCGATCTTACTTATCAGATATATATATTTATCAATGCATAAAAGAACATAACAAAAATAACACAAAGAACCACAACACCAGATATAACGTGGTTCACCCCCAGTGTAGGGGCTACGTCCACAGAACTGTGTTTTATTCAACTTCTTTACAAAATCACAGTTCTGATCTGCGCACTCAGCTGCAGATCCCTTCAAGTCCTTAAAGCCATGCACACAGCTGCAGGCCTCTGCGTACACAGCTACAGATCTTCTTAATCACTTACAAACCCTCTGCGCACATAGCTACAGAGGTCGTCCACGCACATAGCTGGGACTTGACCTTCTCTTACCAAAAATAGCCTTAGCTTCGCATTAATTCCCTTTACATCAAAAGCCTAACCTTAATTCTTTACAAGAGTGCTTATTTATATAGCGCACTATTACAAAACCATGGACTTAAACCATGGGCACCCCGAACCCTAAACCCTGGGCTTAAACCATGAGTTTATTAAAAAAAGGGAGATTTGACTTAACCCCGACACCCCTAAGACTATTTTGAGTCGTAACTCCGCTTACAAACTTCCACAAAACCCGCAGAGTTACCAAAACTAGAGACCCTTAAAATACACGTCCCAACACCTCTTGTGTATCTTTGATGTTCCAAGCATTTCTTGGTTGAAATATTCTTTCAAGGGTTTTGGCATGCATATATACATGTGGGTCATATTTTCATAGGACCACTAGTTCATGTGTAAGCCTCCTCAACCTGTATATATTATATTCATCTGATACAAGGACTATACCCTTCACCACCTCTTTACAACTCTCAGGCGTATCTCCTGCATAGAGCCTGGAAGCTCTCAGGGCTTGCAAGCCCACATATATATGAACCTGAAAGCTCAACATCACTAAGGATGTCACTATAGAACCTAACACCTCATTTGGGTGCTCATTGGAAGTCCTTCTTCAGATGCTAAATACATGAGATGTGACCCTTTCTTTCATATTCCAAGAGGTCTCTTGGGATTCATTGTGACCCTTCATATTCACCTATTGTGAATGTGAATAGTAATACAAAAATATTTTACCAACCCTAAAGGAATAGGTTTTCAACACACACGAGTTCATGTTCTCACACACATACATCCTTGGAATATATTTCTTTGTGTATCATGACACGATCTAAGCCCAGTGGTTATGGAAAACCAGGATCTAACAATGACCTAATACCAACGGAAGCTGAGCAAGACTCTACCGCCTGAAAGTATTACAACAAAAAGCTCATAGGAAAACCCAAAGGTATGCTTCCCCACATTTGTGAATAGCATTCTAATAAACCCATTGGGATAGAGGAGTGTGCTTCACACAAGGGGATTTGAATCAGGGACTTGTTGGTACAAAACTAGCTTAATGCCCAACAAAATCAGCAACAACTGATTAAGCTGACCCATTGGACTATATATTAAGTGTATTAGTCTACAATAACATGTTTAGGATGGACGCCATCCACGAATATGGGGAAGAATCCCATAAGTTTCCTTGCAATAGTTTCCATGAGAAATCTATACATATATATGTGCATGGAACATATTGCATGCTTGTTTTATTTTCTTAACTCTTCTTTTCTAGGTTACATATTTGTTTATATATTTTTAACGACCATTTTCTTCAGAGTTTGTATTTAATATAATAATCAATATCTAAATTAACTATTATTTGAAATTTTAATTTTAATTAGATTATACACCTATCACAATATTTTTTAATTATTAATCAAAGTAATTCATAAAATAATATAAATATTTATTTGCCATCATCACTTATAGGGTCACTCATATGCCACTATGGCTCATAATCAGTCATCACCATTTGGATCTATGTCATGTTGTTACAGTCACTCAAATAGCATTAAGGTCACTCAAATGTCATCGATGACAATTGGATGTCATTAGAGTCATTTAGGTGATATTAGTATGTTGCTCATATGTCGTTGTAGACATTTAAGTTCCATTGATGTATTACCACATGCATCATCATCATGGACATTAATGTTGTCATCATCATCATCATCATCATCATCAATCTCATATGATACATCAACATCATCTTCATCATCATCCTCGTTGTCATCATCATCATCATCATCAAGTGCATCATCAACAAAATCATCATCATCATCAAGTGCATCATCAACAAAATCATCATCATCATTGTCATTATGGTCACTTGTATGCCATTAATGTTCATAATCACTCATCACCATTAGGACTCATGTCATGTAATTATTAGGGTCGTTTAGATGTTGTTATAGTCATTTCATAGATTATAGGGTCATTTAGATGTTGTTACAGACATTTGGGTGCTACTAGGATCAATTAAGACCCGAAAGTGCTACCACATGCATCATCATCTTTGACATTGACATCATCATCATCATCATATATACAATTAATCAGCATCATCATCATTGTCATAGTCATCCTCAAAGTCATCCAGTACATCATTGTTATCATCAATACAATTGTGATAATAATGAGAAAGGAACCCTACTGCCTTACAAGAATAGATGATATAGTCTTATAATTATCAAATCATATCCATAAGCTTCATCATAATTATCGTAATGCATCATCATCATGTTGTTAGGGTCAATTAAATGTCATTAGGGTGTATCAAATCTAGATGTGGACACTTAAATTCCATTAGAGAAATATAGGTGACATTAAGGTAATTTACCCCTCAATAGGACCAATCAAGACCCAAAAGTTCCATGATTACGATCATTTAGGTGCCACTACGCTAAATCAAGATCTAGAAGTATTTTCACATGAATCATGATCATTGACATTGATATCATCGCCATCATAACTATAATCATCAAAAACATACATGAGTACATCAACGTCGTCATCATCATCATTATCATCGTCATATATCATCATGATCATATTCATTCATATCAACCTCACTATTATCATCATAATCATCATCATCAATATCCTTGCCATCATGCATCATCAAAATGATCATCCTCATGCTTTTATGGTGTGTCAATTTCCATTAGGGTCACTCAAATTTTGTCAGGGACAATTAGATGCCCTGAGAGTCATCTAGGGGCTATTATGGTCAATTTGATGCCATTAGGGTGAATTATATTTCCATTAGTACCAATCAATATCAAATAGTTCTATAATCACCTGCATTATCATTATTGACACTGACATCATCGTTGTCATCAACATCCTATTAAATATTGTCGAAATCATAATTGCCATATTTATCAGTGTCAATATGCATCATCATTAACAACAACATGTCGTTAGGTGTTGTGTAATGTTGTTAGGGAACATAGTATTCCATTAGGGTTATTTATGATTAATTAGGGTATATTAGTTGCAAACATGGAAATTTAGGTGCTACTTATGTCAACATGCCTAGCACTATCCCTGGTGTAACATTGGAGTTTTCCCAACACTTTTTCTAGTGTAATTCCTTTTGATCTTTATAGCGCAATTCTTGGCATTATCCCTGAATTTATACCTAGTGTTATGCTGGGGAAATTATTGGCATATTACCTTCTGAAATCCCTGTCACAATTCCTGGTTCTATGTCTAACTCTATACCTGGCTCTATACCTGACGCAATTCCTTCTAAAATTCCTGGATATTTTCCTAGTACAAATTTTGGCGTTATATCTGACACTATCTCGAATGTTTTCTGGGTACAATTCCTTGCTCTAAACTTGGTGTAATTCCTAGCGTAGCTCCTTTCAAAATTTCTAGTGTTATTCCACGTGTTATACCTAGCTCTATAATTTTCTCTATGTTGGATGTTTTCCAAGTGCAATTCTTGGATCTATACTTGTCTCTATATTTCATGCTATGTCGAACATTTTCCTAGCGCAATCCATGAATCCGTACATAACGTTATTCTTGGTGTTATTATGGACGTTATTTTCTAGGATATTCTAGGCATTACATGGGATGCTATTATGGAAGATAATTGGGACACTAATTGGGATGATACTTGGGGTGCTAATTAACATCCAAAATAGCACCTACTTTCAAAAAAGGACTAAAATAACGCCATTAAAAGTGCCATCCCATAGAAAAGCATCCATTTTGTCCAAAAAATGATGAAAAATACACTAAAAGTGATAGTGGACGCTAAAAAGGGAGCTAAAATAGATGTTAATCAAGGTTTTGTTGTAGTGATTTTCCTCTCCTACAACATTTTATATTGGTGTAGATGTAGTTAGGGAGGTTTAGAGATAGTTACTTATAGGAATGGGTAGTTGGGGAATGGAAATAACCGTCAATTTCCCATAAAATAATGTTATATTTTATTTTTACCCTTACCTAGGCATGTATGCGAGTTGGACACAGAAAAGTGGACATGGGATGGCCATGCATAGTTCATGTAACTCTTGGAAAATATAAATTTTTAGAGAAATTTCCAAGGATAAATGATGTTAACAAATGTTTTCAAGATTCACGAAGTTTGCAAAGAGGGATAAGGATAAGATTATCCATCATAACGTCTATAAGGGTAATGTGACAAAATGTGCTATAACACTACCTCTGTGGGATTTGATCTTTTTTTTCCAATTTTTTTTCTAATTTTTCTAAGTTAAATCTAAAACTATGTTATATATCTAGAGGAGGATAATATGGGGTACCTCGAGAGGTATCCAGGGGAATAAAGGATGTAATGGGTACCTAAATAGGAATAATATATGTAATGGGTACCAAATGAGAATAATTAATGTAATGTGGCCATTAATAATGGAATATGGTCCACTTGATGGTTTGGGATTAGTTAGAAGAAATAATATAATATTAAGGCATAGACCCCTAAATATACTCATCAGAAAGTATAAATAGGCATGAGTATCATTGTGTTAATCATGTGGAAGATTATGATTGTACAAGCATGACTTGAGGAGTGATTCCTTCCTTAAGGAGTATTTGATGGTGTTACCCTACCTTAAGGATTCTCTATATCTTGGTGTTATCTTATCATGAATGTATTTTGGTTTTTTTTGAAGTGTTCTATATCGTTGTTGTGATTTGATTTTCTAGGTTAAGGATTAGTACAAGTGGTATCAGAGCTCTTTCCTTTGCATAAGTGGAGATTTTTTTCTTTTTGGATAGAAATTAGGGAAAAAATAGGCGGTGAATTTCAAATCAATTTATGAAATATTTTGTGTAGATTCAAAAGACACAAGTTTCAGATCTAAATTATTCTAAAAAAATACACAATTAAAAAAAAAATCATCTCATTTGGAGTTCGGAAAGTGGAGGTATCGTTGATTTAAAATTAGTTATTTTTCAGAATTACGGTGACAACCACGAAAATTGTAGAGTGAATATCTTTTGACGGGGTTTCCAGATTTATGTTCTGAATGTGAAGGTAGATTCAGAATGGATGTTCCAGTTCCAAAAACAAGTATAATAGATATTCTAAGCAATATTGATTGATTTATTCTCATTTTAAAGTTTTCATCTCAAAACCCTAGCTACAAGGAAGAGAAGTAAGTGTTTTTTCTAAAACCCTAGCTCTATTTATGGGTTTTTGAAACAAAAAATGGGAAGCCTTTATTTTATAGGAAATAATTATGGTTCTAGTATTGAAGAATGTATAAAAAACTGCAAATCAAAATGGGAAAAATCATGGAGAATTTGGATAAATGCTTATTTCAAAGATGATGGTAAGGTATGGTGGTTCTCACTTGACTCTAGAAAGATGGAAGCACTTTCTGGTGAATACTTTGAAGAAGTATTTTTAGATAAGTAGTCTCATGCCAAAAACAAATACCAAGTGGGACATAAGGGTTTATTTTCTATATTAAAAGTTCATGGATGTATTCAAAAGGAGAATATTCTTGTTCCTATTATCCTTAGTTGCAAGCACAATTTTATCCATGTTAATTTGCCAAAAAATTGCAAGTTCCTACCAAACATATTAAAAGCACATAGGTTGATGGTGAAAATTTTCAAATTTTAAAGGATTTGAATATTACTATGGATAAATATGTGTTGCAGTCATAATTTTATTCTTTAGATATGGATGGTGTTGATATTGTTTTGGAATATCCGTGGATGCAATCAGTTGGTACAATTAATATTAATGTAGAAAATAAGCTTGTAAATCTTTGGTATAAGAAGAAGGAAATTACATTGCAAGATATGTCTCTTATACCACAAAGAGAGACTGAGAAGGCACAGGATGAAGTATTTGCAGGGGAACCAATTGCAGTAGGTGACATATCAAATGACGAGTCTATGGTGGAATTCGAAGAAGAAAGATAGAACCCATGAAGAAAATTCTGAAGCATGGAATATACAAGAAGAAGAATCTGAGGAGCTACATGATTCCAAGGAATCACATGTTATTAAATCAGAGAAAGAGGTTCCCATCATTCACGTTAGTACATATCACCACCCACACTACTTCAGGAAGTAGAAATCATCGAGGACAAGTTGGGAGCAGCAGAAAACCTACTATGGACCATGAGGAAACCATCAAAGAAAGAAATATGGAGATGCATGGAAGAATACAAGAAATACAAGGAGATACCAAAGAAAAGCAACATCATCTTGGAACCTTAAAAGAAAAAATCAATATCAAGGAATCCATGAAGTCATTAGACCATGTATTCACATTCCACTTGGATGGATGGATGCACATTCTTGGTACCATTTGACCAAGTTTCTTAGTCAATATTATTTTATGTATTCCTCTCATGTTTTGAGGATGAAACATTTTTAAGGGCAATGTAATGTTATATATCTAGAGGAGGATAATATGGGGTACCTAAGGAGGTATTCAGGGGGAATAAAGGATGTAATGGGTACCTAAATGGGAATAATATATATATAATGAGTACCAAATGAGAATAATTAATGTTATTTGGCCATTAATAATGGAATATGGTCTGCTTTATGGTTGGGGATTACTTAGAAGAAATAATATAATATTAAGGCATAGACCCCTAAATATACTCATGAGAAATTATAAATAGACATGAGTATCATTGTGTTAATGATGTGGAATGTTATGATTGTACAAGCATGGCTTGAGGAGTGAGTCCTTCTTTAAGGATAGTTTGATGGTGTTACCCTACCTTAAGGGTTCTCTATATCTTGGTTTTATTCTTATGGTGAATGTATTTTGGTTTATTTTGAAGTGTTCTATATCGTTGTCTTGATTCAATTTTATGGCTTAACAATCAGTACAAGTGGTATCAGATTTCTTTCCTTGGCATCAATCCAAAAAATTTCCTTTCAACATTAGTTAAAGGAAAAGCAACCCTTTTAGATTAGTTTTTCTTTTCGTTGTAATTAGACAACAATTCCTCTCAATTTTTCCTTTCTTGAAAAAAATAATGAATCCTCACTATCAAAGTATATCATGATCTCTACCTTGCAAGTTCAACTTGATCCTGACAAATCACAATAGACTATGATAGTGTAAACTAGTTTAATTAGATTTTTTTCAATTTGGTTGAAGAGTAACGAATAATAGATTAATTGTAGTACTATTAACTTATATTTTCCTTTCTTTCTCAATACTGCAATCAAAGCATTCGTGAGTGGTTATATCACATATATGCCATTTCATGTAATTCACCTAATTCCATTTAAAATAAATCATGATTCCTTTTCTAGGTAATTTCGTAATTAATTAAAATCATCCTCCCTAACAGACAAAACTTCAGTGTTTAACTTCTATAGATTTGTCACTCATGAGAAAATTTTACAATGAAATAGAAGCAACTATGTAGTGACCATGGGGACCCATTAGGCTGCATCCTCAATTATTGTTAGCATTGTAAATATCCCCACAACAATGACCTTGTCCCTTTCGTGAGTGGGACCACACTTTACTATATGGACTTGTTTCCATGTACCTTGAGTATATTGGAAACCCCCTTCCCTTAACAAATTTAACTTGTAACAAATATTTGATCCCTGCACCAAGTAGGTTTACAATTTCATGCATCTATATTTAACAAGCATAGTTGATCCTCACATCAACGAGTTCACCATTTGGCTTTGCTTCTGCTTTCCAGATTAGATAACATTTATTTTATCCTAATAAATTAATCTTTTAAAGTAGCTTGCAGTCTTGGTGACCTCATTGTTGTATCCTCTTTAAGGAGCTAGTATTCATGTTATACATGTTAAATCTTTGAAATCACTTGCTAAGTTTTTTTGTCATATTTTCTTTCCTAGTTTAACTTATTAACTTCTAAGGCACCTTTTCTAAGGTGACAATTTTTAGTTTTTCTTCATAGGGCCTACCTTATTTGGCTTTTTCTTAAGATTTGTTCTAAATAGGAGTCAAGTGTGTTGGTTGTGGAGCTAGATCTTCCATATTCATAGATGTTATTGATTTGTCATGTTTGTACCCTAGTTTTTCATGTACGCTTGTCCCAGAAGGGTTGGGATGTTTGTTTGCCAATAGTTTACAGGCCCATGGTATTAGGTGACTCGTCGTATTTTCCCATGGTAATTACCCTATAAAAGGAAATCATTGTAATGCAGTTGTGTATTGTATTGTAGCATTGTAAAACAATTGTTATGATTGCGTGAGAGAGACCGTGAGAGAATGAAGATGAAGTGCAACAGGGTTGCTGCAAGTTGTTTCCCTTTGTTTTATTGAACAATATAAATAAAGGACTGGAAATTTCTATGTGGACGTAGCTCATCTTGGGTGAACCACGTTATATCTTTGTCTCTCTTGTAATGTGTTTTAATATTTGCATCTTGTTTGTTGTTTATTGTTTTTTCTCTGCAATCCTGTTTTTCTAAGAATTGGTACCAGAGCTAAAAGGTCTACTTGGATGGTAAAATCATAGGAAAGAAGGGTTCCTAGTTTGAGTGGGAGAAATGGAAAAAGAAAGAAAGTTTAGGGTCAATAAATTTAACGGAAAAGTCTATTAGTTATGGAAGGTGAAAATGGAGGACTATCTGTACCAGAAGAATCTATACCTACCGTTAGGTGGAAAAACAAAACAACCACTGAATATGAAGGACGAATAATGGGAGGTTCTTGAAAGAAAGGCACTGGGAACAATGTAGTTATGCCTGGCTTCATATGTGGCTTTCAATATTTCGATAGATAATACAACGAAGGGTGTGATGAGTGCATTGGCTAAGCTCTATGAAAAACCCTTGGCTTCCAACAAGGTATTTTTAATGAAGTGTTTATTTAATATCAAGATGTCAAAAGGTGGATATATTGTTGACCATTTAAATGAATTTAATGTGGATACTAGTCAGCTAAGTTCTGTAAAAGTGAATTTTGATGATTAGGTTAGGGATCTTGTAATCCTGTGCTCTTTTCCAGGAAGATGGAATGGCTTGGACAATGTTGTAAGTAAATTTTTCCCTGTTTCAAACACTCATAGATTTGATTATGTTGTTGGTATTATTCTTAGCGAAAATGCGAAGCAAAATCACAGGAGAGACATCAGGTAATGCATTGACCATGGAGAGCAGGGGAAGACAAAGGTAGAGAGGAAGGAGCCCATGTAATCACAGAAAGTATAGAAAGTGTGGATCCAAGTCCATACTAGGAAAGATAGAGTGCTAGAACTGTGGTAAGAGAGGACATCTGAAGAAAGACTGTAGAGCCCCAAAGAAGAAAGGAGGCGTGAAGAAAAATACTACTCAGGAAGAAAATGTAGCAAGTGATGTGTTACAATATGCTTTGATTCTTTCATTAGATAATACTAGTGATTACTAGGTAGTAGATTCAGAGGCTTCATGTCATGCTACACTGCATAAGAAATTCTTTCATGATTATGTTCTAGGTGATTTTGGACATGTTTTATTGGGGGATGATGAACCATGTAAAATTATTGGAATGGGTAAGGTACATATTAAGTTAAATAATGGAAATGAATGGATGCTAAAATATGTAAGGCATACTCCTTCTATGAAAAGAATTATGATCTCAATAGGGCAGTTGGGAGATAGCGGTTGTTTGTCTACGTTTGGAAAATTGTGGTGGAAGATCACTAAAGGAGCATTGGTAATAGAAAAAGGAGACAGGATATGTACGTTGTATTTATGTCCTCATAAATTATTATATATATGTAGCTTCCACAAAAATATGTGCAGCATTGTGGCATCAAAGTCTTGGTGTTACACATAAATCTCGTCACCATCGTGTGTTGAGGCCTAAATCATCAAAAGTTTCCCTCAATTCCCACATTGTGAAGTTGAACATTGGCCCAGACTCCAGTTTTTCATATTTGAGTCCAGCACTGCCTTTTCCATTAATACAAAAGGCATTACATTATTCAGTAACTCCCATTGTATCTTGACGATAAGCGGTGCCATCGCATATACCCCTTGATCAAAGAGTGGTTGCACCTTGGTAATGCTCTGCCTGCATGGAAAATAAACGATGCCCGAGTTAAAAAGTGAAAAAGACAAGATTCATGAAGCTTCTCGAAGGAAGACTTCGTGGCACCCTCATCCCTACTCCTATGGACCACCTGGAGTTGAGATACTCCCTTTTTGGATCTCCCTTCCACCTCACCCACCATTTTCTCAACCATCCCTATCCTCCCAAGGCCTATAAAACATGGCTCATTCCCCATGGTTGAGAGAGAGAAAAGTTATGCTACTGTATTGAGGTTCTGGCCAAATCTAGGGTGAGCATCGAAGGAGCAAGTTGGAGCTAGGTAGGTTTTTTACACCTCTGTCATTTCAAAGCTTGGTTGTTTTTGCACATGTTCTGTTTTTTTTGGGCTTCATTTTAGAGATATGGACTTTTGAATCCAAAGTCTGAAAGTGGTAAATGCTTGCTTTGATTTGGTTCAAAGAGCTAGGTTACATCCATCTATTTAGCTGCTTGTATGCTTGGTTTTGGTTTTCAAAAGGAGTGCTTGGATGTCAGTAGAGTTAGATATGTTTTTACTATATGATAAACTGAAAAGGAAGTTTTTCTTTGTGGCTTTTGCTTTTGTTTTTCGTAAGTTTATGAAAGACCATTTTTTGCTTTTGATTCAAAGATTTTTTTTTGAGATTTGATCATAATTGTGTTTAGAGATAGATCATTGGATCCATGACTAGCTTCATAAGCTTTCAGATATCCATGTTCTTCTTTTATTTTATACGTTCTTGTCTCATCAAAAAAATGTCATAATTACAAGATTAGATCTTTTCTTTTTTGAAGAATATTGAAAAGTGTTCAGTGTTCCTTTTAGTGCTAGTGTCTTTCTTTTTAGGAAAAGAGATATCACTTTACTCTTACTTTCAAAGATCAGCTTAGAAGTGTGTTGCTTGTTTGCATTTTCAGAAAGATAAGTTCAGTGTGATTGTTTGAAAAGATAGTTCAGCGTGTTTGATTGGTTTATATTTGCTTAAGAAATGAAATTGAATAACTCTCTCCCTCCTCTAAGGAGGGCATACTTTTGGATGATAAAGTGAAAAAATTGCATTTTCATAATGCATGGTTTTACTTTTCTGTCCACACTTCATGCATTTACCTAATCATTCATGATAAAATTAATGGTAGCTATAGGTTAAAAATATTAGTAACTTGAGTGATAGGATAGGGACGTGTTCCGACATCTTTAAACATAGGAGCTATCATTCATTTTCCTGCACTGCATCCCAGGAACTGTGTGGTTCTTCCATGTACCTTTGGTATATCAAATGGACTTTCACATACCCTTGAGGTATATCGAAAGGTACTTCACATACTCGATTATATATCAGAAGGACCCTTTTGTATGGTTGTGCATTAGACAACACTAAGAAGGATTTGAGCTCCCATGTACCTTGAGTATATCGAGAAACCCTACTAGGATTCCTCAAACCATCTGAGAAAAATCATTTTGGTCATCTTGTTGGAGCAATACACTGAGAATAGCACTCAGGGAGACTACTATGCATGTACTGTCCAGGTAATTGGATATTCAGGCAAGGGATGGTCCCAATCCTCCTTGTCGCACTTTACTGTTGGACCCTACGATATATAGAGAGTTGCAAAAACTTGACAATACTAGTGGGGAATCAACTTATATCATCCCCTCTTATCATCTAAGTTTGCTTATGGCCTGCAGTTTGTGTAGGAGTGGTTTTTTGTGTGTGATTCTAGTATTTAAACCCTAGGTTAGGTTTTAGTGATCATCAATCTGGCTGAGTTTCCTTTGAGATGATCCAGAAGAGCTCGGGGGTTGCCATTTGACTTTCCTCTTACCATAGGAGAAATCCCAATGGAATCCCTAGACCAAGGTGCCACAATTGACTCCCACATGGAAGGGAACCCAATTGTGTAAGTTTAATAAGAATTCACCACTTATGATAATGCCTTGGTCGAGCAACCTCCTACATTTGATACTTCCTTTCATTTTCCAATGGAATTTCATGTTGGTTCATCAGAGTGGGTGTCTACTCACCCAACCGATGATGCCAGAGAGGAAGAATATGGCCCTAATGCTCCTTTTTGGAGAACTTCTATGGGTCAAGCAATTTGCAAATTTGGGGTTACAAGACCTTATTTTGTAAATCCCCCAATGGATGCTTCATTGAATGAAGAAATGTATAGGAGGTTCCAACCATATTTTGACTATTTACAGACTCTTCATCAGAACCTTGTGAACATTGTTGCTTCACCTCTTCCTTATAAAGAACCCATGTCTGCTCTTTTACCCCGTCTTTTGGAGACAACCCCTTTTGGATATCGTTCACTTTCGTCATCTCAAACAGATCCTAACATAGCACCATCTGTCTGTGGTATGACCACTCATAATCTGGGTCAAAACTCCAACCCTACTCCTATAGTTTCAAATACTGGGTTTACTTCTAATCCTCCCATATCCTCTTCAGCTGGGGGGGAACCCCTGGCTCAAGTAGTATCAATATCTTCTAATACTGGGGGCAAAACCTCAACACAAGTTGTATCATTAGTTAGTGGAGTTACTTCTAGTGCAAGACAAACCCCTATTGTAGAAAAACCAGCTGTGGTTGTTCCTTCCACCAATACCAACATGGTAATCCTTCCTTCTAGTTCAAGTCAACCCTTAGGGGTACAACCTGTGACCAATCAAACTTCTTGGGGTTACACTTACCCAGGAAATCAACCACTTGTCAGTAACGTAAAATATCAAACTATATCTATAGGGACTATGTATCATGGAATTCCTTACCCCAGAAACATGTTTAAGGCGTGGGGAAAACCTAATTGGTCTTATATGCCCATGATGGGAGGAATACATATGAATACTGCTGGAGGTTCTGGAGGCCCACCTAGAGGAGGCCTTCGTGGTGGAGATCCACCTTATGGAGGGCCACCACTCGGAGGACCACTATCGGGAGGTCCACCACCTGGAGACCCACCTTCGGGAGGCCCACCACCTAGAGGGACACCTTCTGGAGGTCCACCTTTTGGGGCACCACCACCTGGAGGACCACCACCTAGAGGCCCACCACCTTCAGGAAGACCTCCCCCTACAGGTCCACCCCCTTCAGGAGGATCATTAGCTAATATACCACCCCAACAGCCTATGCATTAGTCAACCTATGGTCCTACTGGTATGCAAATGCCTTATTAATACTACTAGTATGTTGAACCTAATCGATAACTTCTGTTCTTGGAAACTTTGGAATTTCCTAATTCGTCCAAACTGATTAATGATCCCATTCAGCGTAACCCTTCATGGCCTGCTATTCTCGTTAATTTACCATCGAACATACCAAATTTTGATGGGAAGTAGGGAGAATATCCCAAAAATCATGTCATGAAATTCCATCTATGGTGTTCTTTTAACTCCTTGATGGATGATTCTATTCGTTTGAGACTCTTCCAGTGCACTTTGATCGGTACGTTTGCTAAGTGGTACATTGAGCTTCCACATCATTCATTTGTGGATTTCAACTCATTGGCGATAGTTTTTATCACACACTTTCAAAATTACAGACCTTTTAACCTCATTTCGTCAGAATACTTCCACACATATATCAGGTCATATTCATGAGTGGAGGAGGCGAAGATGACTTATTAAGGAGCCTATATCAGATAAGTTATTGGCTGACTGGTTCACAAAATCCTTGTTTTCCCCCATTTCCTGAGATGTGGTTATGGGTGGTGTTGTTACTAAAGAGTAGGTTATTAGTCGGGATCAGTATCTGGACTTGGTTTATTCTCAGTCTGGAACCCTATACAATCTGGTTCCTCAAGATCCTTGTCCCAACACATACCCTACTAAGCCACCTATATAAAATCCTGTTGATGGGGTTGTCGGTTCAATCCAGCCCTCGTCAACAGCTAAGACTGCCAAGCAACAAATTACTTCTACTACTTCTCCTTCCACTCTCATGGTTTCTTCCAAGGTGAATTCCATCCAATATATCCAAACACCCATTAAAAATAAAAAAGGTAAAGGAAAGAATTAAAAACCTAGAAACCAGCAGGAGAATCCCAAGACTACACCATCGAAGAATGATAATAAAGGTAAGAGGAAGGCTAAGTATCATTTCCTATTGTGTGGTGGTGACCACTTCATGAAGGAGTTCCCTTTTCATGAAGAGATTACTAAATTTGTGAAAAGTAACCCTACACCGATAGTGCTTACCGACCCCTTTCCATCTCAACAACAATTGATAGATCATATGTCCAATCAAAGAACCTCTAATTCTACAGAAGAAATCAGAATGATGTCCTAAAAAACTATTAGTTTGACTACTCGTAATTAGACATATGATAAACCTGTAGAGAAGAAGGACAAAAATCCTTCTCCTGAGAAAGTTCCTCCCGTTGGTTCTTCTTTGTCTTCGTCTAATGGCCCTCTTACTATCGAGAAACCTACTCTCGACTTGATTTTGTGCCCACCTAAGATTACCCTCAGGAAGTCTGTTTTAATCCAAATGCCCGAGCTACACAGTTCTACAATGTTGTTGAATATTTTGCTCAGGCACCTTACACGATATCTACCTTGGAGGTACTCCATATTTGTCCCACACAACGCAATAACTTGTTGACGGCTTTAGGAGCCCTAGACCTAGATAACACTAATTTGATTCATTTCAACATAGATAACTACAAATCCATATTACCCCACCAACTCACGTTTCAAATCTCAACCAAAGTAGTGTGGATGAACCTATATGGGAAGATCATCATCACATATCTTATTTTCTTCCCAATGCCAGTTCAATAGACTTTAATATTGCATCTCTTATTAGTACTGATATTGTCAAAAATCCTCAAACACCTATATTGTTGCAAGGAACTGATTTCGAAGGAAATATTTGCAAGATCACTCAGACAATCCCTATTGACATATAAGTGAAGCCTGAAACTGTTGAGCACATTCATGTAGGCTAGAACTACTCGGCAGAGGAAACTGAAAGTTATAGAGATTTATTCAAATAATTTCGCTATATTTTTTCCTGGATGCACAAGGAAATGCCTGGGATTGATCTGTCCATTATTGTACATGAGATTAATACCTATCCCACAGCAAGGCCTTTCCAAAAAAATTGCATCAAGTCCATCCTAGGAAGGATGCGGCTATTAAATCCGAAGTGGAGAAACTTCTGAAAGTGGGGTTTATTTATCCCGTACCACTGACAAAATGGGTGTCTAATATTGTCCCTGTAACTAAGAAGAATGGCACCATTAGGGTTTGTATCTATTTTTTAGATTTAAATAAGGATTTTCCCAAGGACAATTTCCCTACTCCACACATCGATCAAATCATTGATAATTGTGCTAGGAGCGTCATCTTCTCTTTTATGGATGGTTTTTCCAGCTACAATCAGATAGAAATTCTTCCCTTTGATCAGTGTAAAACGATATTCATTTTCCCATGGGGAACCTTTGCATATCGGAATTTACCATTTGGTCTAAAAAATGTCGAAGCTACATTCCAGTGTGCCATGTCCTATGCTTTTCATGATATTAAGCACACCGTAGAGCCGTATCTCGATGATCTCCCTTCTCATTCACAACAATTGGAGGACCACCTAGGGAACCTTAGACACTTTTTCCTTAGGTGTCGTCATTATAATATTCGGCTTAATCCACGTAAATGTGTCTTTTGTGTTGAGACTAGACGTCTTCTTGGATTTCTGGTTTCCAAAGATGGCATCCAGATAGATCCTTTGAAAATTGTTGTTATTTTGGCCTTACTTGCCCTGACTAATATCACTGAAATCCAAAGTTTGCAGGGGAAGGAAAAATTTATTCATCGTTTCGTATGCAACTTCGCAGAAAAAATGCATGGTTATATGCATCTCCTTAATAAGGACACTCCGTTCTTCTAGGATGACCAAGCCGAACGAGCTTTTGATAATTTGAAACATGCTTTGACACATTCACCGGTGTTGCACTCCCCAAATTACTCAAAAGAATTTATGTTGTATGTTGTTGCCTCCATTACTACTATTGTTATGGTTCTAGTGCAGGAAGATCAAAATGTCCAAGAAAACATGATTTATTACTTAAGTAAGAGTCTTCTTGACTCTAAAACTCGTTACTTGTGTGTGGAGAAGCTAGCTTTGGCTACAGTCATTGCTGTGCAAAGGTTTCATCACTACATCTTGCTACGTACTACAAATTTTCTCGCGGATCAAAACCCCATGTATTATATTCTGACTCCTTAGGTACTAGGGGGAAAGTACTCCCATTGGATCATTATCTTACAGGAATTCGATCTTGAGTTCGCTAAGGCTACTATGAAGAAATCCTTGGTTTTCATGGAGTTGATGTGTGACCTTCCCTATGCTTTGATGGAACCTGAGCCCAACGACTCATTTCTGGATGAATTTTTGTTCTTGATTAGCACAAATGATCCATGCTATGGAGATTTGATCATCTATCTCTAGACCCATATATTTCAGCCCGACATGTCTCGTGATGATCGTTGTCGTATCCGTCACCACACCAAGTATTATCTCATTTTAAATGATATGTTGTATCGACGTGGTATTGAATCCATTCTTCGACGATGTCTTATACATGAAGATGATGAACAATTTTTGAATCATTTCCACTCTAGATCATGTGGCGGTCATTTTTTGGGGATGGTTGTAACCCAGAAAATCCTTTGCGCTGGGTATTTCTGGCCTTCGATCTTTAAAGATTGTCATGAAGCGGTTAAGAAATTCCCACCTTGTCAAATATTTTATCCTAAAAAGCGCACCCACCCTGCTCCTTTACACCTTGTCATTGTTGTCGGCCCTTTCTCCAAGTGGGGTATTGATTTCATGCATTGTAAGCCTACCTCAGCTGGGGGGCATGGTTACATCATTGTAGTCATTTATTACTTTACAAAATGGGTTGAGGAAATACCTACACATGCAGAGGATGGAAAGACTTCCACCCTCTTTTTATTTAACCATGTGAGAGCTAGGTTTGGAGTTTCGCAAGCCATAGTCATTGACCACAGATCTCATTTTTGCAATTAGATGATGGCTGAGTTGAGTGCTAAGCTAGGTTTTCATCATGAAAACTCAACTCCATATTACCCGTAGGAGAATGGTTAGGTTGAGGCCATTAACAAAGTTTTGAAAACTATGCTGCATAGGATGGTTGGAGATCAAAATCCAACTAGCACTTGACTCTTTTTTCTGCACTGTGGGCTTATAGGACTTCAGTTAAAACAACAAATGGTTTCACACCCTTTCAGTTGGTCTATGGACTAGAAGTTGTCCTTCCTATCGAATGTCAAATCCCGTCGCTTAAACTTGTAGCAGAGCTTATCCTGAACACTTCCACTGAGGAAGAACAATTTTTGTACTTGACAAACCTTAATGAAAATAGAAGAGATGCTTCCTTGGCTATCGAGGCACATAAAAAATGCATTAAGGATCAGTACGATAAGTCTGTTCAATCTCGTGTCTTTAACGAAGGTGAAATATTTCTGAATTACGATCAGAGACATGACAAGATAGGGAAAGGGAAGCTTGAATCCATGTGGTATGGTCCCTTTATCGTCAGTAAATTTTTAGAGAAAGGGGCCTACGAGCTCGTAGAATATGATGGGATGCTTTTTCGGCAACCTCGCAATGGGTTGTACCTGAAAAGGTACTATGCTTGAAATCATTTTTGTATGGTACCTTGTATATATGTATATTGCTTGACTTTTTGTTGTGTTTTTGGAATTTCAATATGGTTTTGAGTTTTGTTGTCAATACCATTTATACCATGTTTTGGTTATGCAGATCAGATGGATTTTTATGGTTTCACTGATGGTGCCCCCAGTCATACCTTGAACCTCGCTTCAGTTTCTTGGATTTTGTATTCCCTAGCACATGACTTAGTTAGTTAAGGAGCGATTTTTATTGGTCGGGATACCAACAACATCATCGAGTTTCAGGAAATGATAGGTTTGTTGACTGAGGCTGCATCTTGGGAAATTATTGACTTTGTAGTATTCATGGACTCTTAGTTAGTGTTTTTTCATTTAAACCACGTTTATACCATTAGGAACCCTACACTTCTTCATCTTTTTTGAAGAGTGTGTCTGTTAGAAAGGTCATTTGAATCAGTCACTTACATGCATATTCCTAGGTCTGATAACATGGTTGCCGACTCATTAGCAAACTACATTTTAGACTGGTATATTTCCCATTCATTAATTTTATAAATAAAAAATGGCCTATTGTAAAATAAAATAAACAGTAGACGACACATAAAAACTCATGTAAATATCATTTTCCATTCGAACACATATAAACACCGTAAATAAGTCTATATATATATATAAAGTGTCCCAAGCACTCTGTCTTTCAGATATACAAAAATGGAAAAAATATTGAAGCTAGCTAGATTTCAGTGTATACATCTTGTAGAAAATCTAGTGGTGCTCATGTTAGCAGATGATAACCCTTGCTACCCTTCGTAGCAAGCAATCGAATCGGCTCGACACTACAGTGGTGTGTCTTTGGTACCTCCTAGGGATGTCATCTATAGCAGCATTTGGAATGTCCAAAGTCAACTGATTGAGTTTGTATTCCAACTCGGTTAAATCATCATCTCCTCTATGTACAAAAAGAGCCCCCACTCACCTGTCCACTGGGGATGAACCCCTAGGCCGTGCATCTCCAACATCTGCAAGAAAACATTAGGTCTCGTCATCATTCATAAAAATAATAAAACATGAAAATACAAAAAGCAATCAACATCTTGAGCATTTTTTCTTACCAATATCGCCCCATTGGGCGTCTGCTGGTAATGGTAGATCTGGATCTCCACAAAAGTCAGTCCTAGGATAAGCATAATCCTCAATCATGAGGATTTGGTTGTCTAACCAGCAGAAAAAGGGGTTCTCGTACTTGACCTTGGATCTGCCACCTCTAGTGTGGGCCATGATCTCTACCCACCGCAACATGCAGGGGTCTCGAGTTCTCATCTCAGTGAAAACCACCTATGGCCTAAGGAGAGGTACTCGCTCAAAAAAGAAACATGCCAGGATAGTCCCATAACCAAACTATTTTAGTTCCCCCTGCCGACACTTAGTCAGTTGATCCTTGAATACACTGAGCAATGCTTTAGCCCAGTTAAAAACTATGGGTGCCATAGCCTTCAAGACATAGATCAGGTGCACCTAGAAAGCTTGATGAACCCCTTGGTGTTAACACCCAAAAAGTGTTCACTACCTCATCTACCCCACTACATGGTTCATTTGTCCATTTTCCTACCATATTTCCCTTAAAAACCCTGAAAATCCCACTAAAAAGCCTCCAAAAGGCCTAAAATGCCTCCAAAAGGCATTTTCCTCCAAAAATATCCAAAATTCCTCTAAAAATAGCAAAAATCCCCTAAAGGGAAGAAAAAATATAAAATAATGAAGAAAAGGAGGAAAAAACCCTAAACAGCTGCCCTAAACCATATGGTTTCCAAAACCATGGGCCAGCACTCCACCACTAAAAAACTATAAATAGATGATGGAGACCCCTTATTTCACATCCACAATCACAAGCATCCTTACTCTGCCAAAATAACTCTTGAAACCCTAGCTCACCCTTGAGCTACTTTCACCTTGAGAGCCCCTTTTGGCCCATTTCCACCATTGGAGAAGGAGAAGAAGCAAGTTGGAGCTCGGAGCAGCCTACTTGGACCAGTGCAAAGGGCTTCACCAACCTTCACATTGGAGGTAACATCAATATAAAAAAACCATTCTTTACATTTTGTTGTTTTCTTTCATGCACATATTTAGAGTAGTTTACATTTATGTTTTAACGTTTTGATTTACATTTACTGAACTGCTACTAAGGAGTCACTTCTCCTTAGTAGGTGCTCATTCGCACAAGCTAGGGGTAAAACCCTAGCTACAGTTTTGGCAACTCCGCTGGTTTTATTTTCTACAATAATTTCCCATTTTTTCCTTTTGGCTATCCCTTTCGGCCACCGTAAACCGCAACTTTTCTCTCTGCAGTCGCATCCTGACCGCGTCTTTCAGGCCTTTACCTGCGACTCGACCGTGGCTCTCAGACTGTTTCCCACGCCCTATCGGCGGATTCAATTCTGTTACCTGCGATCTGGCCATGGCTAATCAGCTTGTTTGCTGCGATCTGACTGCGCATGTCGGCCATTTTCCCGCGTCCCGCCCGCAAATTTCACCCCCTTCCCTGCGACCCGACCGCGTCTGTCTTCCCTTTCCCGCGACTCGACGACGCATTTTTCCCTATTTCCTGCGGTCCGACTGCTTCTGTCGGCCAGAAAGCTGCGACCTATCCGCGCCTGTTTCCCTCAAACTCGCGGTCTGACCGCTTGATTTCGTCACAAACCCGCGGTCTGATTTCTGCATTTTTTTTTCCCTCTTTTTGAACCCATCCCCTTTGCTACAATATTTTTTGCATCTGCACAGCCATATGTTCTACCTGCAGCCCTTCTTCCCTACAGCCTTTCCTGCAACATCATTTATGTTCCCTTTTACAACATGTTTTTAAAATTTCAGCATTTTACTTCAAAAAATTTTGCATGTTAAAGTTTTTTGAATTCAGTATTATTGTTAGTTAGGAAGTTGCCCCCCTTGTGTGTGGCACTTCTATTCTGGGTTCATCACCTCACGAGCACGCACTCTGTCCCATAATTCAAGTGAGCCTTAAAAAACTACTTAACTCAACCAATATTCTAACCCCACTTGGGGAACAAAAAATAATCTTTGTAGTTAGGTAGGATCGGGGGGATAGGCTTCCAACAACACCCCTCGATTACTTACACTTGAGACATAGCTATTGTCCAATTAGGGAACCAAAATCCCCTAGTAATTTTTGGCACGGTCACAACCAGTTTACTAGAGGGCCTCTCCCTTAGGAGGGTTGAAGTTGTGAGATTGGTTTCGGAGGCCTGAGTGGAATACCGCACTCCATTCAGTAACTGAAGGGCTACCTTTCACAGTTCTTGGGATATCCCTGAATAGGGGTATTGCGGTAAAAGGACCAAACGACAGATTCACCTTTCTGGACATGTCATGAACGGGGTATCTTAGTTGCCATTCTTCTAGGATTGACTACCCGGTGTCCCTCCCGGTAGGAGGATATCTTAGCCACTTGGCTTTCCTATTCATATTGTCTGACTTGGATTTCATCACCTTGCAGAGGATATGTCTAGTTGAGTCAGAATACTTTTAGTTAGGTGTTTGCATGCTCCCTTACCTCCTTTTGGTCTAGTGAGTCCACCGTTTTTTATTTTTAGGAAACTTGCTGCTTGTTGGTATTCTGACCATTTCTGTTGACACTCCACCTATTGTAGTACCGTTGTTACAGTGGGTGTTTTGAATTGGTTGTTGGCCTGAGTGCCCTATTTTTGAGTTCTCCTTCTGCACACTCGGTTACATTAGGGTTTTTGAGCTTCTTTTTACTCATTTCAACCCACAAAGATTTGACACCATCTGTCACCATTGAGTCCTCGAGACATTCTTGGCGCCTCAGGGGTGAGCCCCCACAGCACGGTTCACTTGACACCACCCGTCATCGACACAGATCATCCTCACTTGACTCCACTCATCAGCGGCATAAGGCTCCATCACCAGATATTGACGCCCCTTATTTTACCTCTGATTCTGAGCTAGAGTCCGAGAATCCCATCTACACTGCCCCTACTAGCCCCATGGCTGGCGTGACTTCCACTCCCTTCTTGGTAGGGACCGTTGGTGGCACATCCACCACTACACCAGTTACCACACCTGCTTTGGGTACGCCCTCCATGGGGCCCCCATCTACCGTTCCCCTCATGGCACCTATTCCTGCAGCAAGAATACCTATTCCCACTCCATCAGTGGCTCACACTACCCATGGTGGTGTAGGACCGTCCCATACCACCTTAGTTCCCCCACTTGGGGGAAACCTCCCTAACACTACCCCTCCACTTGGGGGCATTGGCCCCAACTTGGTCCAACCCACTATTGTGTCACATCCTTCTTCCAGTTTGCCATTCATGGCTAGCCTCAACCTGCCTGACCTCGCCAGATTGACAAACAACCCTATCCGACACGACCCTGTGTGGCCTCACATGCCCACCAAGCTCCCCTCTGACATCCCTAAGTTCGAGGGCAAGGCATGTGAGGACCCACAAAATCACATTATGTCCTTCCATCTATGGTGTTCCTCCAACTCCATAGTGGATGACTCTATTCGCCTCTGTCTATTACAGCGCACCTTCATCGGCTCTGCAGCCAAGTGGTATATCGAGCAACCCCGTGGAACCCATGCCACCTTTGCTTCCCTTGCCTCAACCTTCCTGCAGTTCTTCCAGTTACTTGTCCGCTATGACGCAGGTGTTGAGATCCTCCTATCGTGCAGACAAAACACGGCTACCCACATCACGGACCACATTCATGAGTGGCGTCGACGCCGTAGCTTATGCAAGATCAAATTAGACGACCGTATCTTCCTAGATTGGTTCCTCAAATCCCTTCTTCCTGTCATTGCTAAAGATGTGGCATCCGAAAGACCCCAGTCTGAAGAAGAGGCCATCCTTAAGGCCCAGTCGGGTTATCTCTATACCATTATACCTGACGCCCCTCGCAGCGATTCCTCCCAGCACGATGCGCCGAGGGCATCCCACGCTGCCGATGGCATAATTGGCCGTGTCTCTTCGCATCCTCAACCATTTTCCATAGCACATCCTACACCTGGCCCTGACCTTTTGCGGGCTACCTCACAGCCTAGAGCCACCAAATCGTATGCTCCCATGCAACATCACCACCATTCCCATGGACCCTCATGTCCACCTCAGTGTTCCGGTCATGTGACTCCCGCTTATGCCCACTCGGTCGCACCTCAGCCCTACTACCACCAGCAGGCTGCACCAACTCCTGCACCTTCACAAACCCAACCCGCTTATTACCCACCACAAGCAGCCCCTGCGGCAAACCCACAACTCGCTCCACAGCCCTATCAGCAACCCCCTCAAGTTGCTGCACCTGTGCAACCTCCACCTACATATCATCCACCATAGCCTGCTCCAGCATCTGCGCAACCTCAGAATCCACCTGCTGCCCAAGGGCAATTTTACGCCCAACAAAACCCGCAACAAAACCAGAACAACCAACGCAACCAAGGACAACAAAACCGCGGCAGGGGCCGAAATCGTGGGAACAACCAACCTACAGACCCAGCTGGTCAACCCTCTAATCCCCCCGATAATAATAATATGGCCCCTGCTAACCAAAACCCTGATTGCCCGCCCAAGCAGGCTAAAAACCCCAATTTGCGAACAAACCATCCTTGTTCTATTTGCGGAGTCTATGGCCACTACACACATTTTTGCCCACACTTGGAGCGAGCTCAGCAACTTTGGGTTGCTGATACCCACCGCTAAGGGCAGGCGGCTCCTCAAGCACCACCCAACCCCCCACAACCTCAACAGCCACCTTTGGTGCTGCAAAACCCCTTACCAAACCAAGGCGTAGTGAACACTGAACCGTTGGATCCCCCTCAAGCCAACGCGCCAACCCAACAACAAATCACTTACGCTGCTCCTGACCAACCCATGCTTGAATCAGGTACCCACCACTTGTTGATGATGTCCTCCGATGAGGTCAACCTCTAGACCCGACGGAACCAATATGGCTCCACCCCTGAAGCCCCCCCCGCCGATAAACCCACTAACGCTCATCCCACTGATCAGGCGTTACGTATACCTCCACCTCCACTAGATGGTGCTCCCAAAGTACCTCGTTTCCCACTTCGCCGTATCAACAATAACCCCAATGCGCGCGCTGCGTCAAACTACAACATTGTCTTAAAAAACTTCCCTTCGCAGCGCAAGAATTTACTCTCATCCATTGGGGCTATCGATCCAAATGATTCGAATTTAATGTCATTTGACTTGGACCAATCCGAACCCCGCATGCCTTCCACTTTAGCATTCCAAGTTTCTGTTTCCATTCAGAATTTTGTCGTCCATCGATGCATTATTGATGAAGGTGCCTCTACATGTGTCATGTCCACCTCCATCTGGCAGAAGTTGGGATCCCCCCCTCTCCACCAGTCCACTACTGCGTTGCGAGCCTACGACGGTCGTTCGGCTCAACCACAAGGCCTCTTAACTAACGTCCCCGTCCAGCTGGCTAGCAAAACCGTCCTCATCAACATTGAGGTTATTAATGCACAGCTTGATTATAACCTTTTACTTGGCCGCAGCTACATGTATGCCATGCGGGTGGTTGCTTCTTCTGTTTTTCGTACCATGATGTTCCCCCATGAGGGACGCGTAGTCAAGGTTGACCAACTCACCTACCATGATCCCAATTCCCCCGCAGCACCCGAAAATGTTCTCCCCATGGTTGAACAACCTGTTTCGGGTGCCACCACCTCACTTGTTTCCTCTATGGGGCCCGGAGTTTACTCAGACGCGCCAATGACCTCGAAATTCCAATCTATTCCACCCCCGTCACCCGCCACTGACGTGTCTGACTTATGTACCCTGTCCCATAACACGCAAACTCCTACTAATCAACCGCCCTTGTTGCCTAAACCCCCTTTGGTACCTAGTCACATTGGTGTTACACCCATCCATACCATTCCTTTCCTCATCCCTCCCTCAGGAGTAGTTAGCACCCGGGTCATGGCTACCCTCAGCCTCCCTGGGTTAACCTTAGGATTACCCGTTTGGTATCTTTCGCTTCCTGTTCCCCCGTCGACACCAGATGTCATCCTGCAACTGGTACAACCCATTGTCACTACTAGTCAACCACCTCCCGGTGTCGCTACCCCGTCGTCCTCCACGAAATCCCCCCCTCCTCTTACCAAACCCACTGGGGGCAGAGGCCCCCAACCTTACTCGGCTGTCCCACCCCCCAAGACAGTCAAAAACCCCCCTGTGTCTCGTGCTCCTTCCAAATGCTCACTGTGCGATGAGTTGGGCCATGCAACTCACCAATGTCCTCAGTTACCGGCATTACAGGAACACATGCAAATGCTTGTCGACGACCCCACTGTACCGGTTGTCACACTAGATCCAACCCCTAAGCCTTGCAACAAATCCTTGTGCACTAACCACCCCTGTGCCATATGCGGTGTTTACGGGAATTACACAAATCACTGTCCCGATCTCCCCGATTACAGAGCAGCTCTCTATGAGATGAACAATCTGGATCTTGAGACGACACCACCCACCATTGAGGAGATCCACCCCTCGGTCTCTTCCCCTTCCAGAGAGATTAATACCATTTATATGATCTCTTCCGCCACTACTCCCTCGTCAACCGATTTGATGACACAAACTTTCCGTACTGATGAGGAGATCCTCGAGGCTCTCACTGCCCCGGAGTATCCCTGGGATGACATGCACCATCGTTCCTAATTCCTCCCAGATGAATCCTCCTCTAACACTGCTACCCAATTTACAGTTGAATCCAAAGACTTCCTTCCCCCCAAGGTCGACTGGTTCAAGGACCCTATTCCTGCTCCTGACGCCTTCGAGGAGGGTAACATGGCCAACATCTCACCCGTCATCCAAATTGATATCGCTGCCCCAGGAAGCACCCCCGAACTCATCACTTTAGGAGCATCTTGCAGTGAACAAGAGATTGAGGACTACAAAAAACTCTTCAGAGAATTCCATGATGTCTTTGCCTGGTCCTATACCGAAATGCCCGGTATTGACCCAGCCATTATAGAGCACCACATTGACACATGGCCTGATGTACCCCCCGTTCGTCAGAAACAGCGTCCCATTCATCCCTCAAAGCTCCCAGCTGTCAAGGCAGAGATTGAGAAACTTCGCACGGCTGGATTCATTTATCCTATTGCCTATACCACCTGGGTTTCCAACCTTGTCCCCGTTAACAAAAAAAAGGCACCATTAGAGTATGCACTGACTTCTGAGATTTAAACCGCGCCTGTCCCAAAGATAATTTCCCCACACCATTTATTGACCAGCTCATCGATGCGTGTGTGGGGCATGAAGTCCTCTCGTTCATGGACGGTTTTTCCGGATACAATCAGATCCAAATCCGAAAGGAAGACCAGTACAAAACCGCCTTTACTACCCTATGGGGCACCTTTGCCTATCGCGTCATGCCTTTTGGCCTAAAAAATGCTGGTGCCACATTCCAGTGGGCCATGACCTATTGCTTTCATGATTTGGTCCACATCCTGCTCGTCTACATTGATGACCTTACAGCTCATTCCCGGAAACGATCAGACCACCTTAACGACCTTCACCAAGTTTTTCTGCGTTGTCACAAATATCAGATCCGCTTGAACCCACACAAGTGTGTCTTTTGTGTTCCGGCAGGCCAATTGTTGGGTTTCATTGTTTCCCAGAAAGGAACTACTGTCGATCCCCTTAAAGTCCAAGCCATCTTAGACCTTCCCTCTCCTCGCACGCTCCGGTAACTCCAAAGTCTGCAAGGGCGATCCAATTTTCTTCGACGCTTCGTTCCTAATTACGCCACAATCGTTCACGGTTTCTTGCGCCTGCTCCGTACCCACATACCCTTTGTCTGGAACGAGCAAGCAGAAGCTGCATTCGAAGCCCTCAAGAAAGCTCTCACACAAGCCCCCTTGATCTCCCCTCTGGATTTCTCTTAGGACTTCATCCTCTACGTCTCGGCATCTGAGCATGCTGTGTCCGGAGTCTTGGTTCAAGAAGACACCTCACACCAAGAGCATGTCATTTACTACGTCAGCCAGACCTTGTCCGGCCCACCCCTACGTTACCCATATGAGTAGAGACTAGCCCTAGCAGTGGTCTTTTCCATCCAAAAATTGCGACACTACATTTTACTTAGTCATACCACAGTCGTCGCCGACTCTAACCCCATGATATATCTCCTAAATCGGCGGCTTCTGCAAGGTCGTGTGGCTAAATGGGTCATTATCCTCCAGGAATATGACCTCACATTCCGAACACCTAAGAGCACTAAAGCCCTTGCGCTTGCCCAGCTCATCACTGATCTCCCTTCCTTTCTCCTGGCCCCACCTATCTCCGATGAGTTACCCGACAATCACTTGTTCACTATCTCGTCCGATGACCCGTGGTACGGTGATATCTTGTTATACCTACGTACGCAGAAGTTCCGACCCACATTCACTCGTAATGGCCGTTGTTGTATCCGTCACCAGGCCTCTCGCTACCTCCTCATAGGAGATGTCCTTTACCGGTGAGGGGTCAACACAATTCTTCGTCGCTGCCTTACACATGAGGAAGCTGAACACGTCCTTAATGATTGTCATAGCGGTGCCTGCGGTGGCCATTTCTCAGGGATGGCCACTGCCCAAAAGGTCGTTCGTGTCGGATACTTCTGGCCCACACTTTTCACCGACTGCATCACTGCGGTCAAGCATTGCCATAACTGCCAACTTTTTGCCCCAAAGGCCTGGACACCACCTGCTCCATTACACCCAGTCGTCACTGTTGGTCCCTTTTGTAAGTGGGCCATCGACTTCATGGAGTGTAGACCCCCATCTACAAACGGCCATAATTACATCATTGTCGTCGTCGATTACTTCACCAAATGGGTGGAAGCCATGCCCACCTTAAACTGTACCGTTGACACTGCTGCCCATTTCTTTTTCAACCATGTTATCACTCGATTCGGGGTCCCTAAACAGTTGGTCTCAGACCATGGATCACACTTTGAAGATTCCATTTGGTGCGA
>LPNX010255697.1:119408-134314 GCA_001517045.1 Pseudotsuga menziesii
TCTACTTACTACCCTCAAGGGAACGGTCAAGTAGAAGCTGTTAACAAAATCCTAAAAACCATAGTCCAACGCACTGTTGACCGACATAAGTCCAATTGGCACCATATGCTATTACCTGCCTTATGGGCTTACCGTACCTCCACCAAGACCGCCACTGGTTTTACCCCGTTTCATTTAGTTCACGGTGTAGAGTCTGTCCTCCCCATCGAATGTCAGATACCTGCCTCACATATCGCCGTTGAGCTTCTCCCCGATACTTCCCCCCTTGAGCAACGTCTGCTATCCCTCGAACAAGCCGATGAACATCGTCGTTCCACTCTCCAGAACATCGAAGCTTCCAAAAACCGCTCCAAAGCCGGTTATGACAAACATGTTCACCCTCGAGCTTTCCACGAAGGGGACCTCATCCTCGCCTATGACCAAGCCCACGACAAAACCAGCCAAGGAAAGTTTGAGTCCATGTGGCAAGGCCCTTACATTGTGCAGGCTTGCCTCGGCAAGGGGGCATACATTTTAGCCGACTCTGAAGGCCACCCTTTACGCAACCCCCGTAATGGGTTGTATCTTAAACGCTTTTACCCATAACTGAAACCGCGACCTCATTGGTCCGCATTGTACAGTTTGATCTCTTTTTTGTTTTTCACCTTCTTTACCATAATCTTACATTCATCGTTTTTTGCATGCCCATAGATGGACCATCTTCCACCTCGCTACACTGGCTTCGCTGATGGCGCAAGCTGCTGGTCTCCCAACCTGGCTTCTGCAGCATGGGTCTTATATTCCCCTTCCAACGAACTGATTCACCTTGACGGAATATGCATAGGCGCCGCTACCAATAACCAGGCAGAGTATGATGCTGTGACCAGTCTCCTAACTGCTGCTCTCCAGATGGGCATATGTCACCTTCATGTGTTCCTGGACTCCCAGCTACTTGTCTCCTAGCTCAACAACTGCTACCAGGTGCATGATCCTTGCCTATTTAGGAAATTCCTGCGTACAAAACAACTCAGCCAACAGTTTGAATCCATCACATTCACACATGTCCCAAGAGCTTACAATAGTGTCACAGATTAAATGGCAAATAACATCCTAGATTGGCATATCAATCACACCATGTAACACCTCCATCATGCATCATTATCAAATAGCATCTCATCCAAATATATAAAAACCCAAAAAGACTGCATTGCATCAACATTTTCATCCATGTACATAAACCATAAAACCACATTTATATCGATGGGGGCATCCACGTGCCTAATCATACATACATCATGTCGCATCACATAAAAACATAAGGGGCATCCACGTGCCCAACATCCTAGACTACTTGCATCCACGTGCAATACAAACATATAACACATCATAAAGCGCATCCACGTGCGTACAACCAAGACAACGTCACAAAAAGGTGCATCCATGTGCACATATATATATATATATATATATATATCAAAATAATACATGTCACAGTGCTATACATGTCCTGAGTACCCCTGTACTCAGCTATACAAACAATGCCTGTACATCCCTAAAGCCTCATAAAATACATGCCGTAGCTACAAAACTCGGGGGGAGTCCACTGCTCTCCCTAATGAGAGTCATACCCTGCATCACTGCCGGTATCTACTGCCTCTAAATCCTCCCCTCGCTCCTCCTCCGGCAAATCCTCATCCCTTACGGGCTCCTGTGCCCGTGCCCTATCCGCCATGATAGCCACCCGGATCGCAATCGATCTGAAATCCTGAGGTGCCCTCATGCACTCCTGAACCACGCTCGGATCAATGTCCCGCCACCCCTCGTCAGTCACCCCCACCAGCAAGCGGTCTAGTAGCGCCCGTACAGACTCTAGCGTCCCCTCAGCATCCCGACGACGCACCTCCCCCCACCCAGGCAGAGCTAGAATGGCCATAATCCCCTCCACGCCACATGCCCTGGCGGCGGCCTCAGGCCCACATCTGCAGATCACCCATTTGTCAGTAACAATATATCAATCAACTATCATAGATAAAACTTGACAATGTAATCAAATCATATGTACCATCTGGTCCCCATGCCTGTCCCGGTGGCCGTGGTGCCTCTGGGTCTCCGGTATAATCCATATCTCTATATGGATAGTCATCCAGTGTCAACGGTAGTTGGAGCCACTGCAGGTACAAGTCCTGTGTGAAGTACCTACCAACATCGCTGCCACCATGGCGGAGCATCATCTCGCCCCACCGCACCATCCGCGGCTCCCTCAGGCCTCCTGCTTTGATCGGCACCCGCGGCCGCAGTGTGGGTACCCTCTCCATAAAAAACGCGCATAAGAACGAACCATAGCAAAAACCCTTGCCAGATTCCTTTGCTGCTGTCAACTGCCACTGCACACAGGTAAGGAACATCTAGCCCCACGCGTAATACACACCATCCAGTACGCGCTCCACTAGCTGCATCTGGCCCCCAGACACCTTCTCCGGTGACTGAGACCCTAAGACGCGCACCACGCATGCTGCCATGGCCTGCACTGCTGGCTCCTGTAAGTCTCTCACCAAAAGTGCATTCCTATGCACTAGAGCCTCTGGACCACAGTGCCTCTCCAGCATGTCCTCCATATCTATGTCCGTAGATACCCGCGGCTGTGTGTCCACCACCCTACCCATATAGGGCAACCCCGTCAGGAAGTATACATCAGTCAGGGTGAGGTCCACCCTCTCACCCTGCACTCAAAAAGCCTGTATGTCTGGCTCCCAGAAACTAACCAATCGGTTCAGCAGCAATGCTGCTGACCGCATCATAGGTACCTGGGCGAACTTTAGCAGTCCGAATAGCCCCAGTAACGATCGCACCTGGCGGTCCTCTCGGACGACGGCCATAATCTCATCTGGTATCTCCCGCTCTCTCCACAAAACCTGCGGCATCCTGTCAATCACGCAAAAGAGACTCATTAGAATCATGTCAAACAAATAGTCCTTCCCCTCCCCCCGAAAAACCCGAATAGCTCGGTCCAAAACCGCGGCTTTAGGGTTCCCTACCGCGGTTTCCGACCACGGCTGTCAGGCCTACAGTCGCGGTCCCTAACCGCGGCTGTCGGGCCTAAACCCGCGGTCTTGGGCCACGTATCCCTCCTCGGAACATGCGGTACCGGACCGCGTGGTTCGTCCCCGAACTCGCGGTCCCCAACCGCGTGATCCGTCAAGAAACCCGCGGTCCTTGACCGCGGTTCCGACCCACTAACCCGCGGTCCACCCCACGTGGACCGTACAAAAATACCCTGGGACCCACTACCCAACCCCCAAACCCAATGACAAAGCAGGTATGAGTTTGACGGAATACCTGTGTCTCTCGGATCTGAAATCCGGTCGGATCGTCCAGAAATGCCACCTCAGCTCTGGTCCACTCGGATCACTAGTCAAAAGTCAAATAGTACAAATGACACTTGTCATGTTGGGCCCACTTACTATTTATAGTCCGTTGACTTTTTTCTTGTTTTGGCCATTCTGAACCCATACGGAGTCCGTTCTCCGAACCGTTTCCACCATTGGAATCAGCATGACATGACCGTCATGATGGTCACCTCGTTGCATTATTTGTTCTACATCATTTTTTGCCCATGTTTTTCGACACCGCTAGTCGCCTCGGTTTGCGCGCCACTTTGGCCGTTCTCCGTTTTTCACACTTTTTATATCGCCGGATTCACTTTTCCGAGCTTGTGATGATGCTTGAGATCATTTCTTTCTCTCACTTGGTACAATTTCAACATTGTGTCCCGACACCTTGCTGCCTCGATTTGCGCGCCACATCGGCCGCCATCAGATTGTTCCACACTTTTTACATGAGCCATCCACTCCTGTAATACTGCAAATCTTTCATTATGTTGCCACCATTCATTCACCCTGCAAGGAGGCCCACCAGTGTTCCCCCCCCACCCTCGTTCCTGGTCATCATAAATATTCCTTGATTGAACACTTCCTCCTTACCTGGCCATTCCATTAATTCAGAGTCTTCTTATTGCTTTCAGACTCCTTAAAATTGAAAGCAACCACGAGCATGAACTGTCCTGGGCTCGTAAAATCCACACGACAGTACCATTCCATTACTTCAGAGTCTTCTTATTTCTTTCAGACTCCTTTAAATTGAAAGCAACCACGAGCATGAACTGTCCTGGGCTCGTAAAATCCACACGACAGTACCATTCCATTACTTCAGAATCTTCTTATTGCTTTCAGACTCCTTAAAATTGAAAGCAACCGCGAGCATGAACTGTCCTGGGCTCGTAAAATCCACACGACAGTACCATTCCATTACTTCAGAGTCTTCTTATTGCTTTCAGACTCCTTAAAATTGAAAGCAACTACGAGCATGAACTGTCCTGGGCTCGTAAAATCCACACGACAGTACCATTCCATTAATTCAGAGTCTTCTTATTGCTTTCAGACTCCTTAAAATTGAAAGCAACCACGAGCATGAACTGTCCTGGGCTCGTAAAATCCACACGACAGTACCATTCCACTACTTCAGAGTCTTCTCATTGCTTTCAGACTCCTTAAAATTGAAAGCAACTACGAGCATGAACTGTCCTGGGCTCGTAAAATCCACACGACAGTACCATCTTATATACACACTTCTTCTAGTTCCCTAACCCATGAAGAAGTCCCCCCGTGCGCTAAAATAAATTCACCAGGCAGCACCTCCAATTAGGTCGCCTTTGTTCAGAGTATTCTACAGTCTCCTGCCATTTTACCACAGCTCGAGTCTCCCTCAGCCCAGCCACCCTCGCAGCTCCCATACAGCTATGATCCCTTTACCACCAGTCAGTTTCATATGCTGTCCGATCATCTCCGCCATCATACTCTGAACAAAGGAAGTTTGAGTCCACCCACTCTACTTGCCCAGTTATCCCCCCCAGTTTATCAACCCTGCCATCAGTACTATCACATTTCGGTTTTGCACCTCGCGCTCCTGTCAGGGAAACATCATTGCCTTGATAGTTGCAGGTCTCCCTCTGTCGATGACAGCCCCTCTATTCCATAGGATAGACCCAGAGGCCCCTGCACCTTGGACCCATCACCATCTGTGGTGAGTGCCTACGGACCATTTTGGGAGGAGTCATCATTGCCTCTCCGAATGGTTGTTTCTCACATGCTCGACTCCAGCACCTTGATCGCATCATTGAGAATCGTGCAGGATTTATATCCTTTCCATGATTTGTTGAAGACCCCGGATCTCCCCCAACTCTAGCACATTGGTGAGTCACTTCAGAACGCCCAGTTATATGTTCCCGTGGATGTCTGGGCTGCATTGGCGATTGTATTCGGAAGCCATCCAGTTCCATGCTTCCTTGAGTACCCAGTTCAGTTCCAGTTCGGTGTACCATTGCGAGTATGACCCTTGTCACTCTGATCCAGCAGCTCATCAGTTCCTTTGGTACCACATTCAGTAGCACTGCTATCATTCTAGTGCATCAGTTTTTCAGCTCAGACATGGTCAGCCCAGCAGTATGTCCCATATTTGTGTCCCTTCTGGACCCTTATGATATACACAGTGGTTTGTTATGTATCCTACAGGTCCCTCTTTTCGGGCCTCACAGTTATTTTTATGTATCTTGATACGAGCATGGGTATGCCTGTCTCATCCATATATTGAGATTCTTCCTCATTCAGTGTTTGAGGCCATGTATATGTCAGGTCCCCATGTTTGGACCCCATTGTTATGATTATGTTATATCCTGATACGAGCATGGGTATGCCCGCCTCGTCCATATGTTCAAATGATTCCTCATCCATTATTGAGGTTATGTACTTTTAGTTCTTGCAGTTGGTTCGGGATCGTTGTTTCGGGCTTCAGTTTGTTTCTTCTCTTCTCCACACCCCAGGAAAACAATATATGACTTATGATGTCCATCGGCCATACGATGAGCTCCTACCCTTGCACATTAGGGGGCAATCTGTTAACACCCAAAAAGTGTTCACTACCTCATCTACCCCACTACATGGCTCATTTGTCCATTTTCCTACCATATTTCCCTTAAAAACCCTGAAAATCCCACTAAAAAGCCTCCAAAAGGCCTAAAATGCCTCCAAAAGGCCATAAAACCATCTAAAAAGCCTCCAAAAGGCATTTTCCTCCAAAAATATCCAAAATTCCTCTAAAAATAGCAAAAATCCCCTAAAGGGAAGAAAAAATATAAAATAATGAAGAAAAGGAGGAAAAAACCCTAAACAGCTTCCCTAAACCATATGGTTTCCAAAACCATGGGCCAGCACTCCACCACTAAAAAACTATAAATAGGTGATGGAGACCCCTTATTTCACATCCACAATCACAAGCATCCTTACTCTGCCAAAATAGCTCTTGAAACCCTAGCTCACCCTTGAGCTACTTTCACCTTCAAAGCCCCTTTTGGCCCATTTCCACCATTGGAGAAGGAGAAGGAGCAAGTTGGAGCTCGGAGCAGCCTACTTGGACCAGTGCAAAGGGCTTCACCAACCTTCACATTGGAGGTAACATCAATATAAAAAAACCATTCTTTACATTTTGTTGTTTTCTTTCATGCACATATTTAGAGTAGTTTACATTTCTGTTTTAACGTTTTGATTTACATTTACTGAACTGCTACTAAGGAATTACTTCTCCTTAGTAGGTGCTCATTCGCACAAGCTAGGGGTAAAACCCTAGCTACACTTGGATCCCAGAAACGCTCTGCATAGTGAAGAGTACGGTTCGAAGAGGAAATTCCATCACTTCCTTAATTGGGATATTCTTTCCAGACATATTAGTGCCTGGATAACAGTGATGAACTATGAGTTCTTGTGTTGTAATGTCTCCCCCCCGGGATCCTGTCAAAGAGATTGGTACTCCACACCTAGATAATCCAGTCAGAAAGTAAATATCTTCCACCTCCACGCTAAGAATGTGTGCCCCTACCTCAAAGTATTGTTGTTTTGGGTTCCACATTTGCAAAATGTACTCCAATAATTTTACATGAGATATCATACTAGGAGCATGGAAGAATTTGAAAAGGCCACAGCCTCGTAATGTAGCTATAGAAGTGGCATCTACCCCAGCTCGAGCACCATCATCCTCATGTTTCCTCTCTTTCCATACCACCATTTTGACCAAGATGACCAGTCAAAACCCACAAATGGAGTATTTAGACACATAATCAATCTTTTAAAATACTTAAAAACTATTATTTTTGGTAGGGAATCCATTTTTGGGGCGTGCTTTGCAACACCTCTTCTATCTCCTTGACACCGAGTGGTGCCACCGCCTGTGTAGGCATAAAAAATGTGATTTTCCATGGGAACCGCTTTTCCCACAAAGGAGAAGCGTGTTACCAGGGAAATGAAATGTTTTTACTATTCCTTTGGGTTTTATATGATATTTTTTAGAGTTTTTGGCATTATTTTAACATTTTGAATTATTTCATTAAAAAATGCCCTTTCTATAGTTATGAAAGTCAAATTTTATTGTTATTTGGAAAGCTAATAGTCTTTTAAAAAGTTTTTGCAAGGGCGAAAGTAAAATAGTATTGAATATGGGTAAGTTCATTTTTGGCTTTTTCATACTTCTGTAAAATGGAAAAAGTCGTAGAGTGCTAATTTAGATACTTTGATCATGCTCTTTAAACCTAGCATCAAAGTTCCAAGTCATTTTCTTTTTTTTTCCAGGTTTGTTAAACTTAGTCATCGAGAAAAGAAACTCTAATGGAGTCTTCTTTAAACTCTTTTCAGACTCCTTAAATGTGAAAATATTGTCGAGTGAACTTGTCTTCTTCACGTTCGTAAAATTACTTGAAGATTCGTATTTCCGACGATAGTTTACCCCTTTTTCGTTTTGGATCGACTAGTTATGAAAAAGGAGCGCTCCAACCAATCATGACTGGAAGAGTTCTCTTGGGTATTATTTTATACTTTTTTGGGCCCTAGAGACTAAATTGTATGAAAAAATGACCTTTTGGAGTCTTCTTCTATTTTCGTTTAGACTCTCTAAAAATGAACGATATCGAGTTAACTTTCAATGGACTCGTTAAACTAAACACTGAGAGACCCTGTTTTTGGGAATAAACCCCTCCTTTCTCAGGTTCGTGAAACATATGAGAATGGACTTATCTTTGAATAAGCTGAAACGAGTGTTTGTTACCCTCTTTGAACTCATAAAAATGAAAAGAGGTACTCATCAATCATGATGGAGAAATTAAGGGAAGGGAACTGTTTCATTTTGCAAAATAAATGGCAGTTGTTGGGCCCACTATATGTCAATTAATTAAAACTTAACATGCAGAGAGCTAAACATAAATTATCAACCCAAGGAATTCTTTTATTTCAAACCTATCGTGCAAGATCTATGCAAGCACAATTTCTACCTAACACTGTTGATCTACTAGTATGAAATCAAAACCCATTATAAACTAGATCACACCTTCTTGAAAAGAAAAAAACCTCAATCATATTCGTAAATTGAACTGTAAATCTAATCACACTTCAACAAAATCAATTCTTATGAAGCAAGATCTAAATACATAAATATGAAAGAAATGCTATGTCGGCCAATTATCTATCAAATGAATTAATAGGAAAACAACTATGATAAATATAATGAAAATATGAACTAAATAATAAAAACAACTATGATCAATCTAATGAACAAAAGCACGAATTAACAAATAAACAAATCTACAAAATAAAACACCTACAATCAACACTACCAGTATCTGCTCAAGGAAGAGGGCCCTTCCTCCACTGAGCAGAGCTGGATCTCCACAATGAAAGTTTACAACTCCATAATTAAGAAACTGTCAGCATGTATTATTAGAATGGAATGCTTACAATAGTTCTAGATCAAATCCTACATCACAACAATGCTTTCTCTCCTCCTCCTTTTCTCGATGAGATTGATTACATATTTATACATAAAATTATCTCATGAAAATGAGGAACTGAACCCCCAACTTGTCATCTGTAACAGCTAAAACACGATTGTAACTGCTAACAACTTTGGAACCGTTCGCAACAGTAAATATGGAAAATACCCTCTCGAAGAACCACCTGTATATCACAAACCATGGCTTTGTTTGAAGATTTCATCGAGAGTCAGGTAAATGAGGCTGTTGCGCACAAAACCCTTGTCTTGTATTTTCGAGATTCTTTTCTATCTGCCCGCAAATCGAGACATGAATCAAAGTGTTCTTATCTGGAATGTATTTTCGGTTAAGGCTGTAACAACTAGCTGTGAGCGTCCTGTACGTGACAAAACACTCCACAAACCATCATTACTAAAATTATGCATAATAGTCTTCAATTCATCAAAGATAAAGGAAAATAATCATTATTAACCACTTAAAACATCAATGGAAGTAGTATGTTGTTTTACGCACAGTTACAACAATGGATGGAAAATGGAATGATAAATGGGCGATAATGGAAAGAAAATGGATGAAATATATGTCGATAAGTGATGGAAAAATGGGCAACTTCGTGGCCCAACATCACCCCCAAACTGAACTTTTTGCATGTCCTCATGCAACCCAATACCTATGTAGCATCCATTCAGTTGTTGCTTTTCATTTTACGATGCAAGCAGAGTTGCAGTTGTGAAAAGTAGAAGGATAAGTAGTGTTTTTGCAGAGTCATAGCTGTACATTAGATAAATATGGCAAAGTTGCAACTATGAAAAAGAATAAAAATGGGAAAATTTTTAACAGAGTCACAGCTGAGCAGAGCAAAAGAATGGCTGATATTTACAGAGTTGCAACTGCCTAAAACAGGAAAATAGGCAAAAATTTTACGATGTTGCAGCTACGCGAAACGGGAAAAGGAAATTTTTTTACGGTGTTGTAGCTGCGTGAAACGGAAAAATAAAATATTTTTACGGTGTTGCAGTTGCAAGAAACAGAAAAAGGCAATATTTTTACGGTGTTGGAGCTGCACGAAACGGAAAAAAAGGCAAGATTTTTACGGTGTTGCATCCTTTTGAGCAATAAAATTCTGAAGTGATTTTCTCCCAAATGACAAACTAGGTTCGGCTTAAATTTTGTAGGTAGGTTTATACTAGTCCAATGCACCTACCCACCAAAAATTAGAGATAGCCGCATCACGGATTTTGACAAAAATGTAAATTAGATGTAGATGATTATGGCTATTTTCTCAAAAACCATACATTGGATTGGGATGAAACTTACCAAGATTGTTCATCTTGGTATTATGCACTTCCTATCCAAAATTCATGAGAATCCAACTTACCAATTGCAATATATGTTCATTTAAATTTTCGCACTTTTGTAGATGAACATGAATAAAAATGTGTTGCAGCTAAACTTCATGAACCAATATTTCACAAAATACAAACTGGGTTAAGATAAAAAATTTCAAGTAAGTAATTACCATTCTAATGCATCTCCACACCAAAACTCAGAGAAATCCACATCACGTATTTCAAGAAAAATGCAAATTGGTTGTAGGTGATAATGGTCATTTTCTCAAAAACCGTGCACTGGATTGAGCTGAAACTTACAATATTTGTCCTTCATGATATTATGAATTCCTTATCCAAATTTTTAACAACTGGCCCATTTCTCAAATCTGCTCATTGAAAGTCTACAATGACTATTATAGCTCAAATATCAACCAAAGATGGAGTAATCAACCCTGTCCCTGGTTTCCAAAAATGCCTTCAATTTGCTGGTCTAAATGTATCAGGGATGCTACAGGTTGTTGTATTCCATCTTTGTTTCAATATGTGTTATAGGACAGCTCACAAGAATAAGATAATTGCTGCCACCAGGGGTACCATTGTTCAATGCTACTCAAATTATTCTCCCCAATTGTCATTCCTTCTTCAAAATGTTGTTGTGGATGCCTTGAATTGTGAGTTGAGAAACCAAATGATTATATCTTCAGGAAGATTCTGCAAATTGACTCAAATTGTTGCACTCATAATCTTGGAATAGGCATTAATGTTATTGATTGGGTGCTGAAAATAGTAAAAAGAGAAATAGTGCAAATAGAGCCTTTATTCACTAGCACTCCTATCCTATATTCATCTCAACTCATTGCCATCAAATTTCCATGCCTTCAACAAACATAAACAATATCATACATCCCTACATATTTTATAAGCATAAACACCATTGCCAAATAACAACAAACCCCAATCATTCATGAAGAGAACATATTGATAGTAGCAACAATTTCCCCTATTGTATGGCATCATAGGCTTCTTTTGTTGCTTGCAATAACTATGGGAAAAGTTCCTTTGAAACAAGCCACTACAGAAAATGTTTTAATTTCCTTTTAATAATGACTCCCTTCTATTAGCATTGGTGTAATCAGCTATAAAAGTATCTTCATAATTGTAAGAGAGGCTGCCACAAAACCACCATGCTACTACCCAAGAAATGATTATCATGCTCCATTGGTAAATCTTATGATAAGATAAACCGCTTTCAAACAATGATGTGTATCAGCAAGCATGAAAGTAATGTGCAACACCTTACAACTTGTTTCATGCATGGACTAGATGATTTCCATGAACTTTGCTATAGTATTGCCATCAAAGTGTTATAAAAAACATCTTAGATCATCTTGACAACAACAACAAATGTCCTTTAAATACTCCATTATAGATATCAAATGCTTTGTCAATGAATTGCAACTTGATTGCCAATCGAAGGTAACTTGGAAACTTGCAACAATTGTGTAGAAGTGAATCGATGCATGCATTAATCAATCATGAATCCAATAAACTGAATGCAGTGCATGCCTTCATTTAACACTAATTCTTCAATAAAAAATTTTATCAATTTCTTACTGATGGTTCTTGTGTGGCAGCAACAAGACTTCCTATTGTTGGTTCTTGTGTGACAACAATAAGGTATCCTTTGATTGTTTTCATGCTTGGACAGTTGGGTTGGTGATATGTTAGGGTAGGAATCTGAATTGGATGTGTGTGAATAATGAAGTGTTAGACAAGGATGATTTTAAGAAGCCCCCTAGATTTATATGTATAAAAATTGGGCGAATCTCTCCGATATATAGGAAAATTTGAAGGTGATTTTATCAATAATATAATATGTATATATAAAAAAAGTTGGCAAATCTTTCATTTTATTATATAATGTTGTAAAATTTTGGTGAATCTTTCATTTTATTATATAATCATGTAAAATATTGGCGAATCTTTCATTTTATTATATATTGTTGTAAAAACTTGGCGAATATTTGACTTCATTATAAAAAATTGTTAAAACTGGCGAATCTTTCACTGATTTATAGAATATTGTCAAAATAAAAGAACAACAACATTATTCAAATAACATGAATCACATCATCAACAACAGAACATGTAGACTCACAAGTCACAATAGGAAGGTGTCAGTGAAACACAACTGCACTGACTAGATTTAGGGAAAGTGGGGACTCCACTTGTTATCTCGTCCCTTAATGGTCCAATGGACATGTGGGGACCTGAATCTTGACAAACTGATAAACTCATAGAATCATACATTATGCTCGATCTTGGCCTCCACTAGCCAATTATGGTCATGGAGGCTAATACAATTATGCATTGTAATTATGCCAATTGATTATTGCATTAGATGAATGTTGGTCTTGTGCCAATAGGTATCCTACGATCAATGCATAGGAACCTAGTGCATAGACCATTTTTCTCTTCGCTTAGATGTAGAGCTCGTTTATTTTTTTGAATAACAATAAGTATTTACAAAGAAAATATACAGTCAGCATAAAAGAATTGAAAAACTGAAGACAATTAATTCATGCAACTAAAAGTTAATAAAAGAATATTTTCTCAAATACTAAAACCAACCTTGATACAAGCTACAACAAAGGGTTAAATTAAGTATTGAATGAGAACTAGAATCATTCAAAGGAATTAACACAATATTTAACCAAAATACACACAAACTTCAAAAATCGACAAAATGCTTCAAACAAAAGCAATAAACAAACCATAAAAATTTGTCAAGATATTTGTGCTAAACACCAACATGGTTTCATGTACTTGAATGAGCCCATTCTTTCTTAGCGAAAGTGTTGTCAAATTATTTATTTATCATTTAATGTTAGGATTGTGAAGAGATAGCTCCTTGGCCTAGCTTTCTCAAATTCTAGCATCATTTCCCATCAGATACAAGAAAGAGACAATGTAAGACATAAATACCAAACCATCAATCATAAAATAAGTTGCATGGAGGTAATGTAGCTCAAATCATCAATGTTACAACAAAAAAATATAATGTAGAATCTATTTTTACCTAAAACATAACCTCAAATTCATATACATTGATCACCATTGACCAACAAGGGTACATGGAACACCTAGACCAAAATAAGGCTCAAGAAGATTAATACTATTAGGCTTCAGAACATGGTTCTCTTGCAAGTAAAATTTAGTCATCTAAGTCTTTCCTTGAGTAGTATTTTAGTAATACTCAAGCCTGCCATTGACCTTCTTCTGTTCAAATTTAAATTTAGATATTTTGTGTAGATCCCATTATAAATGACTCTCCCCATGAGGATCACCTCATCATATTTCTCATGTAAATCCAAAGTCGAAAAGAAATACCTTCAATTTTGTCTCCAATCTATCCAAAATGATATCTTCACTACAATTAATGCATCAACTCTCCCATCTACTATTGTATTGTTGTTCAATAAACTAAGGCATGCCAAAGTACTATGGTTTATTCACATTACCAAGTTTCTAACTGATTTGAATTTAAAAGGTGCACCAAACAAAATCCTTCAACTAGGCCTACTTTTGAGAAGAACTAACAACTGCCCTTAATTAGCACATAGGTTATCCTCAAGAATGTTGTTTCACTAATCAAGGAAGTCTTCAAAGAGTCCTTCAATATGCTACCAACAATCAAAACAGTTCCAAATCATGCTACAAAACTTAGCGAATAAGTTCATAATTTCTACTTAATTTTTAAAGTGCTTCCTTTAATCTCAAATAATATAATTAGTATTACAGATGACCTCTTCACAGAACTCGATGGGTGAACCATCAAAATATTCTAGAACGAGCACCTAGCCCCAATTACTTATTCATATAATTTTGCTTTCAAGGAATTGTACCTTAGTGGGTGTCCTTGCAAGTTGTCACCTCCATTGTTGAACCACAACTCCATCAGTGAGTCTTATTCTAGTCTGAATATTAACTAGTTTGAATATTAACAAAAAAATGGACAAGAATGGTCTTATTATTCCCTGAAATTCCTAATTAAGTTCTTCAATATTCCAAATTGTTTTTTGATATGTTAAACCATTCATTTTGAAGAAAACTAACCCTACAGCAACATCACAAATCCCAAATTACCCTTAAATCCATAATTATGTGAGGGCCATAACAATCCACTTCACAACCAATGCAATCCTTTCAACATGAATACTAGTCACCCCAAGACCTTCCTTTTCTCTACCAATGTTGCAAATGTCCAAGGAAACTAGTGGTATACCTTGTTCCCCAAGTAAAAATTGTTAGAATACATTGTATAATTTAGCCTCTCTGAAAAGGAATACAAAGAAAGTACTACTGAGTGAATAGTGATCATAGGACAAACTAACATAGTGATCATAGGAGTCAAGTTTAATTATTTCTAAAGTTTGGGAAATATAAATTTTCAAAAATCGATCGTGTAACCTTTCTATTTATAATATGTTTCTTAATGAAGGAGTTTTCCTATATACCTTAAAATCATCAAAATTTCATTTAACTCAAATTGTATCAATTGATAGAGAATTTAAAGTTTGAACAATCCATACATATGGCAGGTTATTGTAGTGGCTCTGAATGTACCATGGACATATGAAATGCACTTTGGAGTACCAATGGTAGGGGCAGTGCTCAACACTCTAAATATTAGACATGATGCACACACAATGTATCTCATTTTGAATCAT
>LPNX010255697.1:142812-156965 GCA_001517045.1 Pseudotsuga menziesii
TTGCAATACAGTTCTTCATTTATGGCTTTCAAACAAACTTGAAAGGAGGTGACTAAGGGGCCAGGGCCAAAGGACATGCAAATTTCTGCTTGGAGTACCAGACTACAAACCATATTTTCACACACATAGCCATTACTTGTAACACCTCGGTTTTGACCCCGTTTGCATGATGTATATAATGTAATTAATCATGGTGAGGAGCTAAAGGAAAAAGCCCCACCATCGATTCGATTGTGTATGTTTCGGCAATAGGGGTAGTTGCCGATGGTATATCATGCTATTTGGCACATTATAGTTTGGCATCATGTAAACATGCACATCAATTAAAATAAAACTACAGCCAGCTACGCCGGTGCAACGTTAAAATGAAAAGGGCATGATTCCAAAGGATAAGGGTGGGGGATGTCAAACCTTAGTCTGTGGGGGGGAACCCATGTGTTACCACCTTGTTTGCTTTTCCATATTCCCTTGTCTCATCCAACCACTTTAATGTCTTGTTGAGTAGTTGAGGCATTTATGGCTGGGAGTGGAGTGTGGTAGGACTATCAGTCCTTGCCCACGCGTACACTCCACCAGCGAGTTGACCTCACGTTGGAAGCAACCTCCACCACCATTCTCTCCACGACACCACTCTTCTCTGGTCTGTTCACTCTCATGCAGGGATGCGCAGGAGGAGCCCGGTTCATACTCCTCACACAGAGCCGAGTTAAGAAGGGGTGTGATTTCTTGTTTGGGGGTTTGTTTTCCCTCTCTTGCGCTATCTCTCGGTTTGTGGTGGTGTCCTGCTATTCACACAGTGAACTAGTATTTTCTTTGGCATTATTGAGCCGTGTATTGTTTTCCATCCTTCGTGGTGGGTCGTGAGCTGTAGACTGCTGTGTTTTCCTTTTTATGGTGGTTTTCTCTGTGTATTGTTCCCTCTTGTTCACGCTGAAGGCTTGTGTTTAATCCACCCTTGCCGTTAGTGAAAATATGCTGGGGTTTCCTTGTGGAGAAAAGGCCATTATTTTCTAGTGTTGCTGGCTAGCACTGGATGGTGTGGTGTCCGGTCACTTTGCCGTGGAACCCCGGGCTGTAGTTCTTCACTGATCGGTGGTTGCTGTGGAAGCGTGCCATGGCTTCATTATTAAGGGATGACCCTTGTTTCCCATTGTTGCTGCCTGAGTTTCTTCCACATTCATCAGTTAAGTTTTCCTCTGCCCACGCTAGGAGTTTGGCTTCTCCTTTATTTTGAGCCTGTGGATTGTTGCCATCATTCATTTTGAGTTTTTGGCTGTTGATGTACCCTGGTTTTGGGTTGCTGCTGAGTTGTTTTGGCCACGCTAGGGCCAAGAACAACTCTGGAGTGTGGTTGGACCTGAGCTGTGTTTCACCTTTTGTTTGGGGTTGTCACCCTGTTGTCTATGCCTTCATCACAGAGCCGTGAATGGGTTGTTTTGCTGTGGTAGGCAGTGGTTGGTCTTCGGACTATCATGAGTGGGATTAGAGGCTAGGTATGCATGAGAAGACTGGTGTTGAGGCCACCAGCTTGGCATTTAGCCTATCCTATCTCCTTGACAACCTGGTGAACCCTACGGTGTGGGTTTGGCTGATTGGAAAACCTTGGCTATGTGTAAGCCTGCATTGACCCTTAGTCCTTGAGAAATCATGCCGAGCTCGGGGGTGGCAGTGTTGCTGATAGATTGATGAGCACATGGGCCTATGGTTGGGTGGAAGGTTGCAGCGACGTAGCTGGTTGTGGGGTGAGTTCTTCATTAAAAGATAAGTACTCCTGACTATTTCATCTCTGCAATTATATCTATTGTTTCATGAATTATGATGAACATATTTAATGCTGGAATGTGTGTGTGTTGCTTTTGCTGAATGTTGAGTAACCATGCATCCTTGTATGTTTTATGCGTCTTAGTATGTATTATGTTAAACTTTTTTATTTCAGAATTGATGTCTGTTCATGTTCATGGGGCTGTTTTCCCGTATGATTGGTGTTAGTAGCGTCCTCTTCGTCGGTCGAAGGGTCGGGGACGTTACATTACTGAGCAATGAGGAGGTGAAAAAATAGTAGATATCAAAAGGGGGTGTGTTTATAAGTCTGTAAGGAAGCAATGTTACAGTCCTTATGATGGGATTTTAAAGGAGGTGTGCTCCTAGATCTGTGCAGCCTAAGTACCCTTTGTGAAAAAGGGATTTCAATCCATTGGTCATAGATTCAAAAGAATTGATATAAGGGAATTCGTGTTATTGTTGTTGTACATGTATTCTTGTTTAATAGAAGAAGCTACCATCTTTATTACTTCTATAAACCCAATAAATTACCTAAGGCCTTACCAATTTTCTCCATTACCTCGTCTTCCCATAAGGGAAAGGATAAACTGGGGACTGTCACCCAAAAAAACATGGAATATGGGTTTAATTATGGGAACCAAGTCTCCAAGAAGAACCAACCCCACCCCAAGTCGAGGACCCTTCTTCCATTACTCTCTTCATATCTTCAACTTCATTGTAACGAACTATGAAAATACCTGAAACATGGAATCTTACCAATAAATTTGTTGTCCATTTTTCACTTATCCAGATCATGTAAGGATCACAGTTTGGCCAAACTCTATAAAAAAAATAGATCAAGGCCTCATATTCGAAGGCTTTAATGTTATTACAGACATATTTTGATGATACTTTCTGAACCTAGATAGAGCTTGATATCTCCATTATGAATATTCCAGCATAAGACAAATTTTGGGGTTGAGAACCATTGAGTCATTGATAGATCTAACCACATATTTAACTTATATCACTTAAATAAGAGAAGCACCTTTATTTGAAGAACCTAGATTAATACCCTTCAAATATGGAACATTGGATGGAGACTTTGCAGCTGAATCCCCTCTGGAAAAGGAGGTAATCTAATAGCCATAATTTTCTTTCAAAGCAGCTTATCCTTAGTGCAAGAAGGAAGGACCTGAGGCCAAGGAGGGCACCTTTATCACCACAGACATTCATCTCCTGTGGGTCATGCACAACTTTCTCATCGGCATATAGAAGACAGTGACTAAGATTTGTTGAGAAGAATGTAAGAATATTTATTGTTCCAAGTGATGAGTAAATTTCTCTTCAAGGGATCTATCTTTTTTTACAGTAATGAAATATATTCTAAATATTGACTTGTCGTTTTTATCTATGTGATGTTGCAAACTATCTGACTTCAGTGGCATATCCCTATGTTGGGATTCTGTTCAACATTAATACCCCTCCTCTTCAATCAGTAAAAATAATAAATTCGTCAATAACTTTCCCAACACAATGGTAGAGCCACAATGTAGGTACAGTTAAAAAAGTACCAACTCAAACATTAATACCCCTCCTCTTCAATCAGTAAAAATAATGAATTTGTTAATAAGTTTTCCAATGCAATGGTAGAGCCACAATGTAGATATAATTATAAAAGTCCCAACTCAACATCACAAGTAGGTTATCTCCTGTTTCTATCCAGATCCATCATAATAGATGAATACCTTATAAATTGAAGCAGGGATGACCTTGATAGCCATTGAAATACACAGTCTAAGAAAAAGCACAAGATACTAGACTACTGATGAATTGGGGTTCGGATTCTGTTTGGAATTCTTTAGGACCCCATAATAATTGAACTGATAGACCAAAAATGAGGAACATAGAGGATAGGAACTCTGAGAAGAACAGATGAGAGACAAACTCATCCTGTCCATCCAGCAGATGGTCAGGGAGTCTCAATCCCATCAAAAATCAACCCCCCTACCATAACTTGAACAAAAACTTATACATTTGTCGGATCCAATAGTAGTTAAAAATATGTAGAGAACCCTAGTTTATGCCACCTATACGATTTCACTGACTTTTCTTATGGGTATTTTATAGGCATTTAGTATGCTATAGGTGCTACAAGTTATTCTTAACATGTACTTGTATCAGCAACTAATGGTGTTGGTCCTTTGACTAAATCTACCCTTGCTTCATATGCTACTCCACAAACAATACAAAAGACATGAATACATGAATGAATGCCATACAAGTTCACAACTATGTGATTGATAATGAAACAAACTATGTGTCTAGACAGGAAAGTATCTTGTTGTGGGAGGATAGAATTCTTTCCAAGCCAACCATGCAATAGAGTATAAGCTTCCATAATCTGTAAAGAAGCAAACTGTGTCAAGAGTGAAGAATATCCTACTGTGGGAGGAGGATAGAATTCCTTCCAGGCCAGAGGTGGAAGAAAGTATAAACTTCCATAGTAAGCTTGCATGGTTTAAGGCCCAATAGCTAACCCACTGTTGAGGCCTGGAAATTTGTAGGCAACAACAGCAAGGGATTCTCCCCAGTCAACGTTCCCAACTAACCTGTGACTGTTTGGTGTAGGGAATCCGTCCGGTTTGTGGTCTGGCCATCGTAGGTCAAGAAACAAAAATAAAAGGTTTTACCAGTTGTGGCCTGGTCCACCGTATATATTTTTGTATTTTTTTACTTAAAGTATGATATGCAAGTGCCTATTTAACATGCAGATTGATGTAGAATACGAGGAGCGGTCACAATGTAATGCGCAGGTTCTTACCTCTCATCTTAAACTCTCTCGCATCTAAATCACACACAGCAAGAAATTACAACTAACTACCTAGCCTATCCCTAGGGAGCAAAATTATCATTCATTAATGAGTAATGTATTTTGTACATGCATTATGAAAAATCACAGATAGCTAATACTTCTTTCAAAACACATGAACATTTAAAGATATTTGAACAACCAGATAGCCAATTGTTTATGAACAACATTCATTACTCATAGTGGAAATTTTCAAAAAATAAACCAGAGAACATTCATACAAGAACATAGGTTCAAAGAGTTAGAATGATCTCATAGTTAATGGACACAAAGCTGAAAATGAAATAGTTCCTCTTCAACAAATCCATAGCACAACATTTGAACATTCCACCAAACTTTCTCCAACATGCAAATTGTAATTATCTATTGCAAAAGGAAATAGTTCTTCTTACAATATGTCTTCACAAATCTAACTGGGAAAAATTCCTTTATTCCCTCTAATTCTCCTATACTTATACAACAAGCAAAACTCTTGGGCTGCCCCTCTGTGACCTTTGGGCTCCCCCAACCGTTTAATCTCACAATTTTGTCCTTTTGTGAGTGCTCATGATTCATACAAACGTTACATTTCAGATTTAAAATACAATTTTATGAAAAGGGACCAGCTTGGTAACTGTCAAACTTTCCAAAGCCCGGGCTTCTGCTTCTATTGATTATGCTCAGTAATCCATTGGTCCCTTGCTGGATCCTGTAGAGATTAAACCTAACTTTCTTCTTCTTTTCTCTACTTCTACTTCTTTGTTCCTCAACCACTTCCTTCCTTCCTGCCTCCCTTCTACTTTGTATTTTAAACACATCTTACTCACAGTAATCGTCCTGTCATAAACACAAACTGTTCTTAGACCATTTATTGTTGATAGAGTACACAAAATGTGTCAAAACATACATCCAGTAAAATGAATTTTAATGCATGATAACGCAAAGAAAAATCCTGTGAGTTCATATCCTAAAATCACAAGCCCAAAAGACAGATTCTTTAACTCAAGTGAGGTCGCATAAGGACTATTCGACATCCTCCGAAGAAAACACCAAAAATGACACAGTAACCTCCATAGAAAAATAGAGTGGAAGCACACAAGAAAGGCGGGAAAATACTAAGCATTAGGCGAAAACACGAACTCACCTCGGCGGGTGGAGAACTACGGATCGGATGATTAGTTTGTCAAGGAGCCACAACAACGGGAGATGGATAGACTATGGGCTTCACGGCAAAACAACATATCACTAGTCGGAGGCTCAGAAGACTAAACCACATTCGTCAGCACATAAACCGCATTCGTCAGCACATAAACCAACCAACTATTGGATAGATGGCGCACTGTGCAGCCGCAACAGCGGGAGAACAATTTACTATGGATTCCACAACACTAGAAAACGTTGGCGAAATAAACACTAAACACTACAGCATTGGACATTGGAAAGACTACGGCATCGGATGATTAGTGCATTGTGCAGCCGCAATGGCGGAAGATGGGAAGACTACGGGCTCTGCGGCAAAATAAAACATCAACGGGCGGAAAAACTAAGGACTACGGGCGAATAGTCCTATTCACAGCCGCAACGGCGGAAGACCATCGGACTGTGAGTTCCACGGTCAACATAAACATTGGCGAAAGGAAAATTTATAAGTCGGATGGTTAGTCCATTCCAGAGCCGCCGTTGTGGAAGAAAAAAGAACTACGGCTTCCACTTTACTGTCCAAAAAACTTCCGACAGCAAAAATTTATCAAAAAACAAAGTATTAAGCGTTCAAAATATTTAGGCTGGGAAGTGATGAAAATAGTTTGTTTAACCCCCGAAACAATGATAGCAAAGAGGAACAAGCTCCGACTTGAACGTAAACAGACTTCCGATAGTCATGAGGGAAATCATTCAGACCCAAAAGACATCATTTTCAAAACTCCAATGTTAATGTGTTTGCCGACAGGAAGCGGTTTTCTGAAAAGCATGAAAGCAATTGACATCACTTCAAACCAAACTGTAGTAGAGGGAAGAATAGAAACAGAGTCCATGAATCCACACACTCCTAGGCAAGATAAAAATAAAAAAGGAGGGTCCAAAATTTCAAAAATTTGGGAGAAAAGTTGCAGCTGCAACAATTGGCGACTACCTGGTGAACCTAGATCTCTGGACAATTTCTTCCTTAAGTAACAGACTGTTTTAACAATAAAACCAACATGTTGAATTCTTCTAGATGTATGGATTTCCCAAATGGAAAATATATGTACTTTTAATCATTGAGGGTAGTCCAATTTAGGAAAATGGAAACCAAGATTTCAAAGTCAAGATAACTCTTTCGAGGCTAGGAATATGAGTTTCATTTTTACCTCTGTCTTCGGGTAGCTTCCAGCTTGGACACCACAGGATCGTAACATATGTTAAATAGAAATATTCATTTGTTCCTCATTCCCATGCCATTTTGCACCTTTTTTGTGCTTTTGGACTTTTTGTCCTTTTGAGTCCTCATCATGCCTTTCTTTCTGAATTTTTATTCAGGCTCCTCTATCCATAGTGTCCTTTTGTGTGAGGGATGTATTTAATTTTCAGCTCACGGACGGAGAAGAACTTTTGGCAATTTTATACTCATATGATTTAGTACTTTGTTTTGATACATATTGTTTTCTTAGGAGTTATGACTCTTCTTAGCCTTTTGGATTTCAATTCTTGGCATGGGATAATTTATATATAATATACTGTTTACCCTGCTTCCTTTCCATGGGTCTTTTGCTGTCACCTCCTAGGAAATTTTTAAGTGTGAATTGGATGGAGCCTTGAAATAGTATTCCATACCTTTTGATCCTGAGTTATATTACAGGGATTAAGTAGGACTTCAATGTGTTCATAGCCATTTAGGAAAAACTATTAAACTAGAAGAAATTCTTTCAGATAACATAATAATACACAGTCTTATAATCAAGGATTTAGTTAATCCAGAATTCTGATACCCTCCATGCAACCAAAAGTTTGCATCCTTTCATTGAAATCAATCAAAATCTAGACTAAAGGAAAACTTAAATAAAGTAAACCAAAAAATAAACAATCAAATCAATTTATTTATGTACAAGGTCATCAAGCAATAAAACTCAAGAAAAATAAATTTTGAGAACTAAACCACTAAGTGGTTAGTCCTCTGCCCACCCCTGTAAATCTGACAATCTGTAAGTTAAGGGGCTAGGCTTGACTACAAAATAAAAAGACCTACCCATTATCAAAAAATACATCTACTAGTCTTGAAAAAACTATATCTGAAACTGAAACTACTATTTTACAATCAATCTCATCAGCCCGCGAAAACCAAAGGAGATCGGACTAGGTGTCAGATATGTTGCTGGCTTCTTCTGATGCAAAGTTTCCTGGTTCAAGTTCAATTAGATAATTTCCCAAAACAAAATTCACTGGTTCATTCTTACCCTCCAACTGAGTGACATTGTGTTTCATGTAGGGTTCCCTTAAAATTTTGATTTGATTTGGGACTCCTTTATGAGGCACCCACAAATGTGACCAATCTGAAGCAAAATACCCCTTCAACCTCGCTGACCAATCTCGATTCAAAATAAGTCCATAACCATCAGGTATGTCTGCCACCACAATATCAATATATTGACATATCTTGTTATTTGTAGATAAGCATATGAGAACATTCTTCATTTCTCCCACTACTTTGACACCCGTTCTATCTAGTTGCACTACTTCCCAGGCAGTGAGCTCTGGCTGTCCATTAATCCTTTTGCAAACTTCAAGTGGCATAACATTTACCGATGACCCAGAATCTACCAAACAATTATGCACATTATGATTCAGCATTTCTAGAGTCAAAAGAAAAGGCGGGGTTTTAGCTTTTTCTTCCCAACTTGGTTCTATATCTTCTTCTCTCGGTTGGTTGTGAGTGGGTATATCTTTTTTAAGCTTCTCAATTTCTTCAGTGTTTCCTTCATTAAAACCTACCTGTTCTTCCACAAGTTTGATAGGCTCACTGATTGGCTCTGTTTCCTGGTTGACAGTAGTGACTTCAGGTGTTTTATCTTTGATATTGGCATTTATCTGTATTTTGACATTCGCTTGCAACCTTTTAATCTTTGAAATTGTTGCATTGTCTTTAATTATCATATCCATGTCTTTTGTTGCTGTAGGTGTGTATTCATATTTAAGAGCACTCTCTTCTGCGTCGAACAGCGAGACACCATCCCATAAAAACATGGTATCATCTTCTTGTTTCCCTATGGTCTGGTTATTCTTTTCTTTTTACCACAGTTCTTAGTCAATTTAGAGTCCAGCAGCTGATTCAATACTAGTATCATTGAATTTATCCATTGAGGACAATTTTTTTCAGAATGGGCCTGCTGGTGAAAGGTGCAGAAGTTATCCATACCTACCTTCGTCAGGTTCATTGATGTAGGACTATGTGGAGGACGTTTAGATTGATTGTTGACTCCTCTCCTTTCAAAGTAAGGCTTATATGCTTTCTGAGCCTCCTTCTCTTTTTCCAAATCTATCACCCTGTTAGATAGTTTATGCATCATTCTCAACATTCCTTCAAGGTCACGTGACTGCTTATCCTTAGGCTCAGAATAATCTTCTATGCTCTCTTTTTCAGCTTCTACCATTTCAGCTTCTTCATAAGTTTCCGACAATGTAGGCTTGGCTTTCCTTTTGGAGAACATGGCCAAATCAGGCCCTAAAGTTGAAGTATAATATTCAATCAAAACTTTATCAGAAGGCTTATCAGCTACAGAAAAATTCTTAAGATAAGCAGCAAACCTTTGTGTAAAACTATGCACTTTTTCTTTTCTTTCTTCCTTCAAAGCACATAAACCTTTCATCAGTGCTGCATGGGTTTTCTGGGCTGCATATTTATTTCTGAATATTCTTTCAAAATTATCTCAGTCTGGGATTGAGTTTGCAGGCAGATCAAAATAGCATGAAGCTGCTACCCCTTTCAAGGTATGTGGAAAAAGTCTGCAGACTACATCTTCTTGTTGTCCAGCTCTTAATCCTTCTATGGCCAAGTAAAATCTTTGCAAGTGATCATCTACTAAATTCTTTTCACTTGGGTCAAATTTGGGCAGCATTTTCTCAAAACCCTGAGGTAAGTCATGCAAAGGAGGTGTTATGTTTAAAGGTGATCTGGCTTTCCAAGCAGGTGGTGGATTTGGTGGGTTAAGTGGCTGATTTGCATTTGCACCTGCCATGTGCAAAGGTGAAATAAATCAAGTCTGAGTGAGAATTGACGTAGGGTGAAATCGGGCTTACTTGATTCAAGGGCAGAAACAAATCCTGTAAGTACCTGGGTTAAGCCAAAAGCTTCCAAATATCTGCTGGTGGGGTGATCTTGGGAAAATATGTTTCCACGGCCAGCCATGCACTGGCGGCCCTCCTTCTAGCACTAGAAACTGTTGAGGCCTGGAAATTTGCAGGCAACAACAGCAAGGGATTCTCCCCAGTCAACGTTCCCAACTATCTCGTGACTGTTTGGTGTAGGGAATCCGTCCGGTTTGCGGTCCGGCCACCGTAGGTCAAGAAACAAAAATAAAAGGTTTTACCGGTTGTGGCCCAGTCCACTGTATATATTTTTGTATTTTTTGACTTGAAGTATGATATGCAAGTGCCTATTTAACATGCAAATTGATGTAGAATACGAGGAGCGGTCACAATGTGATGCGCAGGTTCTTACCTCTCGTCTTAAACTCTCTCGCATCTAAATCACACACAGTAAGAAATTACAACTAACTACCTAGCCTATCCCTAGGGAGCAAAATTATCATTCATTAATGAGTAATGTATTTTGTACATGCATTATGAAAAATCATAGATAGCTGATACTTCTTTCAAAACACATGAACATTTAAAGATATTTGAACAACCAGATAGCCAATTGTTTATGAACAACATTCATTACTCATAGTGGAAATTTTCAGAAAATAAACCAGAGAACATTCATAAAAGAACATAGGTTCAAAGAGTTAGAACGATCTCACAGTTAATGGACACAAAGTTGAAAACGAAATAGTTCCTCTTCAACAAATCCATAGCACAACATTTGAACATTCCACCAAGCTTTCTCCAACAGGCAAATTGTAATTATCTATTGCAAAAGGAAATAGTTCTTCTCACAATATGTCTTCACAAATCTAACTGGGAAAAAGTCCTTTATTCCCTCTAATTCTCCTATACTTATACATCAAGCAAAACTCTTGGGCTGCCCCTCTGTGACCTTTGGGCTCCCCCAACCGTTTAATCTCACAATTTTGTCCTTTTGTGAGTGCTCATGATTCATACAAACGTTACATTTCAGATTTAAAAGACAATTTTATGAAAAGGGACCAGCTTGGTAACTATTGAACTTTCCCAAGCCAGGGCTTCTGCTTCTATTGATTATGCTCAGTAATCCGTTGGTCCCTTGCTGGATCCTGTAGAGCTTAAACCTGACTTTCTTCTTCTTTTCTTTGCTTCTGCTTCTTTGATCCTCAACCACTTCCTTCGTTGCTGCCTCCCTTCTACTTTGTATTTTAAACACATCTTACTCGCAGTAATCGTCCTGTCATAAACACAAACTGTTCTTAGACCATTTATCGTTGACAAAGTACACAAAATGTGTCAAAACATACATCCAGTAAAATGAATTTTAATGCATGATAACGCAAAGAAAAATCCTGCGAGTTCATATCCTAAAATCACAAGCCCAAAAGACAGATTCTTTAACTCAAGTGAGGTCGCATAAGGACTATTCGACATCCTTCGAAGAAAACACCAAAAATGACACAGTAACCGCCATAGAAAAATAGAGTGGAAGCACACAAGAAAGGTGGGAAAATACTAAGCATCAGGCGAAAACATGAACTCACCTCGGCGGGCGGATCGAACGATTAGTTCATCAAGGAGCCGCAACGGCGGGAGATGGATAGACTATGGGCTCCGCGGAAAAACAACATATCGCTAGTCGGAGGCACGGAAGACTAAACCGCATTCGTCAGCACCTAAACCAACCAACCGTCAGAGAGATGGAGCACTGTGCAGCCGCAACGGTGGGAGAACAATTTACTATGGCTTCCACAACACTAGAAAACGTTGGCGAAATAAACACTAAACACTGCAGCATCGGACATTGGAAAGACTACGGCATCGAATGATTAGAGCATTGAGCAGCCGCAATGGCGGAAGACAGGAAGACTACGGGCTCCGCGGAAAAATAAAACATCGGCGGGCAGAAAAACTAAGGACTACAGGCGAATAGTCCTATTCACAGCCGCAACGATGGAAGACCATCGGACTGTGAGTTCCGTGGTCAACATAAACATCGGAAAAAGGGAAATTTATAAGTCGGATGGTTAGTCCGTTCCAGAGCCACCATTGCGGAAGACAAAAGAACTACGGCTTCCGCTTTACTGTCCAAAAAACTTTCGACAGCAAAAATTTATCAAAAAACAAAGTATTAAGTGTTCAAAAGATTTAGGCTGGGGAGTGATGAAAATAGTTCGTTCAACCCCCGAAACAGTGACAGCAAAGAGGAACAAGCTCCGACTTGAACGTAAACATACTTCTGATAGTCATGAGGGAAATCATTCAGACCCAAAAGACATCATTTTCAAAACTCCACTGTTAATGCGTTTGCCGACAGGAAGCGGTTTTCTGAAAAGCATGAAAGCAATTGACATCACTTCAAACCAAACTGTAGCAGAGGGAAGAATAGAAACAGAGTTCATGAATCCACACACTCCTAGGCAAGATAAAATAAAAAAGGAGGGTCCAAAATTTCAAAAATTTGGGAGAAAAGTTGCAGTTGCAACACCCACATGTCAAATATTCCAATATGGGTCCTGGGATAATGACTACCTCAGCTGGTTGAGATGGAAATCAAGCAGGGCACTAAATCTACCTCTGAATGTGATACAAAGAATGCCAGCTCCTTCTGTTAGCAATGTAAGGGCAAGTGCCAACTATGATGACCCATCTAGACAATATAATCTGAGGGGAAACCAGATATTTCTATACCATGAAGATATGATATCCCTAGCATAAATACCAGAATTACATTTGGGAAAAGGATTCCTTGCCAATATGCTTTGCTTCTATTAAAATCAAGTGGCAAATCAACTGTTCCTAGCTCTTCTTCCTGAAGTTCTAGATGACCCACCATACTATTCCTTTTATAGGCCAAAGGGAGCCATAGTCACCATTAAAGACATGGAATTTGAGTCTCCCCTAGATATAATATACACCTTAGTGAACTCAGATGGATTCAATAACCACAAAAGAGGAGCCTATTAGAAGACAAAGAAGTATTCGAAGAAATAAGAGGTGCTCTACTTTGATCTTCCTCAAGATCAAGAATTTAACAAATATATGATAACCTTCGCCATGATGAAGAGGAAGAATCAAGATCCAGGGATGATGATGATGATGGAAGCAATTGGAAGCAATTGAATCATTTACCTTCCTTGTCTCACGAGTCACATTACCCAACAATTGGGATCAAGGTGGAATTGTTGAAACTTGGCTCTAGGCATGGCTATAGAGGTTTTAAGAAGATAGGGGAAGGGAAGGTGAAGCTGTACACCACACATGTTGGAGAATGTGTACACACACTGCTCAGTTATTTCCATTCTTGTAAGGGATGAAAACACATCAGTTTGGGATTGCTTCAAATCTGATCTATCACTATTATGAAGCTACTAATTCATTATTGCAGACCTATATCAACATGTCAAAACAACCAGCAGTCATAGCCTACTCCAAACAGGCTTAAAAAAATCGCATCCCTTTCTAATAGGATGAACAGACCTTAGGAAATTTACGGTTCAAACTTAGAGGTCTCACAATGATCACAACTTAATCCAAACATCATTTAAATAGTCATGGATGAGTTTAAAAATTTAACAAGTGTTCATGGTTCAGATCTGGAAGCCCACAAGGTTCATAAGACATATATGGAAGCCCAAAAAGTCACGGCCCTATCTACAATAGCCTGCAAGGTCAAGCAAGGTCACAAATGTCGCGACCCTACATAGAATCGTTAATACAATCACATATCAGCCTAGGAAGGTTTAGTAAGGCTTAGTAAGGTTTAGCAGCCCAATCAAGACTATGACCCAGCTCAAAAAAAGCAAAGCAACAGCATCAACAATATACAGGAATTAAACAATAGAGAATCAATACCATCAATGAAGTACAAACAACCTCACAAGATCTTTGGTTGATAATGACAGTCTTCTTGAAGAATAGTTGTCACTGGAGGCTAATACAATTATGCATTGTAATTATGCCAAATGATTATTGCATTAGATGAATGTTGGTCTCATGCCAATAGGTATCCTACAATCAATTCATAGGAACCTAGTGCATAGATCACTTTTCTCTTCGCTTATCTATGTAGAGCTCATTTATTTTTTTTAATAATGATAAGTATTTACAAAGAAAATATGGAATCAACATAAAAGAATCGAGATTCGAAAAAGTGAAGACAATTAATTCATGCAACTAAAATGTAATAAAAATATCTTTTCTCAAACCCTGAATCAATGGA
>LPNX010255697.1:161470-177349 GCA_001517045.1 Pseudotsuga menziesii
GCACTTCTAATGAAAGGAATAATGATTTAGAAAAGAAGAAAACACACTTTCCAGTCCTTACCATATTTGTTTCCTCATATATCAATTTCTTACCATTTAATGTGTGATGGTCCTTGAAGATAGGTTGTCTGACTACTAGTTACTCTGCCTTATAAATCATGAAATGAAAAACTATGCAAATTGATGAATCACAAAGCATCCTCACATGAGTGATACACATGCTAGACATGGCCACAAAGCTCCTTCTGTAGTTCTCCATCTAATCACATTCTCAATCTCCTAATAATTATACAAGTGTGTTGCAAAACTCTTGTCATGTTCAAATTTTTAACCAAATGCCATTTTATACTCTATGCAATCACTTCAAGACTTTAATTTATGGCGTAAATGTGGCTTGCTGTAACAGCAAAATGATTCTAGTTACTTGCCATAAAAAACTTACCATGGGATTTATTGATTATCAACATCAATTCATGATGCAAGGAGTACCTGAATTGGTGGATGATGAAACACAGTTGGGGAATTCATACAAAGAACATGTAAACAAGATCCTATGATCTGTTGATGCAATTAACTAGGAGGTCAGCCAGGGTAAATTGATTCTTATGCACCTTGGATCCTAGTTTCAAAGTTCAAACCTAGTACCAAACAATAAGCATCCCTAGGGTGACAGGCTAGGAAATTTTGCCTAGGGTTTCCTCCTATTACCCCCCTATTTGCATAGGGTGTTCTCTATATCATTTAGTGGGCATATGTGCTACCATGCCATCTTATGACCCTTCAATGTGATGAAGGGTTCACATCTAATCATTAAAAGGCTTCCCTAAACAACGTTAGTCTTCCTCCTTCCAGTATAAAGTAGCCTCAACATGTGTGCAAAGAGAGGGTGCCATGGAATTTCTAAATGCCCCTAAATATGTAGAAGGGTTCCAAGTCACTCCAACCTATGGGAAAATTATCCTAAATAGAGCTCAAGAACACAAAATCTCATCATAAATACAGAAAAGTAGAGCTCAAGAACACAAAAGCTCATCCTAAATACAGAAAAATAGAGCTCAAGAACACAAAAGCTCATCCTAAATATAATAGAAACATAACCCATACCTTAGAGCAAGATAAAGAGTGCCAAGAATTGTGATAGTTGAAAGATAGAATAACATCCAATGATAACTTCTTAGTTGATGTTTTGGGGGCTTTAGTAGCTTGAAAATTTGACACTTTTTCCTCATGGGCAGCCTCATAGCCCAGTACGGAGGTGGCATTTTGTGTCCTGCTTGTGAATCTTGGATAATTTGGAATGATGGACTTGGGATTTCTAATTCTTGGATACTTAGATAAGTTGACTATTATACATTTTCCAGAAACCTAAACCATGAGATAACCAGATCCAAGTCTCTAATATCTTAGGGATTGGAATTTGGCATGATATTATACACCAAATTTCAAAACAATAAAAAAAATTACTTGACAATCACAGTATCCTGTAGGTATATCTGCAAGCAACATTAGTGTGATAAAATTACCCTCTTAAGATCACCTTCGCTAGCTTCCTGATCTCTATAATTTCTTAATCCAAATAGAAGAGTTTACATTCACCAGGATGTTTAGATATCCCTCCTATATTTTTCACATGTTTTTATATCGGAACTTTGAGCACTACAAGTGTTTGAAGTTGAAAATGACATATGAAAATGGTATCCCAGTTCCAATACATAATTGGAGTAATCAAATTCTAAGAATACCTAACAACGCCAATTATACTAAGTTTACCAACATGGTAATGAAGATTACATAAAACATTATCCATGACTCTTTTTCACCTAGAATGTTTCCTGAAAATAAGAAGTGGTTATAATTTACCCTTGATACAAGGATATGTAACCAGTTTATATATGAAGAGTAACAAACTTGAAAGAAGGTGACTAAGGGCCAAAGGACATGAAAATTTCTACTTGGAGGTTCACAAATAGTAGATATCAAAACAAGGTGTGTTTCTCAGTATGTAAGGAAGCAATGTTACAGTCCTTATGATGGGATTTTAAAGGAGGTGTGCTCCCATATCTATGCAGTGAATGCTATGATCTAACTCAGACATCACTGGCCTTGTTACTTCATTTTGAGATTGGAAATTGCATGATGCACTAGCAACAAACTTATCATGCATTTTTCTATCAACAATCATTTTGCACCCTACCTCTTCAGCATTAATAAATCTATTAACAATCATTTTGCACCCAACCTCATGGAGAAGCAAATACTTGTCTTCCTTCAAATCTTGCTTGCAAGACTAGATATCTCTGTCGTCGGCAAGAGAGACAATGGTAGAGCCATCAACTTGAGTAATCAAATCAGCTTTCTTAAGATTCTCAAGTATATTCAACATGAATCAGTGACTGATCCTTTATTTTTTCACCCTTCGATGTCGGAGACTCACCAATAGACCCTAAATGCATATCCTTCTACTGTAGAGCAAGTAAGAAGGGAAGAGGAAGAATAGGACCCTATAAAAGCTGGGAACCATTTTGTTCAGAAAAATGATGCTCTCTTTTAATTTATAAGTTCTGGAAATGAAAAAGTGGCATCCGTACATAATCAGTAGGAAAAATCTGAAGAAACTCTATAGGGGGGTTCCCTTTTGATGAACAAATCTTTGAATATGTTGCAACAACCAACTCCAAAAGCATCAACTCTTGAATAGTGGAAATTTTTCAACCATCACAAATAGGAATGATGATCATTCTTCTACAGAGAAGGTCCAAAAGGTACTTTCATGGAAAATATCAACAGCAGACACAGTAAATGCATTTGCAAACAAATAGAAGCCAACTTTAGTGACTCAATAAATGGTCACTTAAACTCATCCCAAAATCAATTTGCAAAGAGAAAGTAAACTCCGAAAGTAATTCCCACAAGAACAACAATTTACCATCATCAAAGCGATTTTTTAAGTTAAAACTTAAATTTGAAAATACATGCCCATAGAAGCTTCATTACTGTGTTTTCCATTTACAGAGTTGTACTCCATAGCCCATAATCACCAAAGAGATTTTGAAAAGGAAGAAATCTAAATCCAAACCCTTAGCATGTTGTCCAATACCTTAGCTGGAAATCCAATTGCAACTTGCAAGTTGCATATTTAAGATAAAGAATTTGGGATATATATGGTTAAGCTTTCTATCAAACAGTAGGCCAGAAACCCAGAAAAAATCAACACAAACAAATTCTGCCATTAAAGAATTCTTCTTATGTGGAGTGAGATTGATGGCTCTATTTGAGCATGTTACAAACTGCCACAGCTTATACAAAATCATGCCCAATGAGATAGCAACCCCCACAGATAGGTAGAGGACAACATAGTTGGATATGCCATCCTCTAGTGAGGTCTCCATCATTTCAGTATGGTGGCTTGCTAACATCCATTGATGAGCTTAAATTTTTAGTTAGTTAAGACAAGGCAAATTACATATGAAATTAACATAGTCAATACCCATCAATTAAATTCATGGTATAAGCAGAAATCACACAACCAAGAGGGAGAAGAGATTTCGTTGAGTTATAATGCCATCAAAAGAAGATGATGCCATCGGTATAATCCCGGTGGTTGTTTATTCAAACATGTAGTGAAAGTTGGGCATGAATTTTGCATTCCATGGTCAATACATACCTCATGTATGAGTAATATACTAATCTCAAGCTACAGCAATATACATCTATATTTTGTTTGAGTCACAAATAGCAGTTAATAGCTCTAATACCTGTTTTCAGTATTCACAAACATAAATTTACCCGTTACCATAAATTCCAGCAGCAAGTTGATTCTGCATCAATTCACTTACTAAATGTCTTCACAATTGCCATAAATAGAGTTTTCCTTTTTCTAAGTAGGTTATATGCCCAACTCTACCAGCAATCATGGTTTCAACGAGAATAGATTTGTAAGAAAATAAATTCCTCACAATCACACTGGTTTAGAAAACTGAAAATCCACCAATTAAGCATGGAATAATGATTTCATATAACAAACATATTGAGACTAACATTTCTAATTTGCTGCCATAACTCCAGAAAACACAACAGAGTAACTCAATCCATAATATCATAAAAACACAGGAATTGCTCTCTAAGCTTCATGCACTAAACCAGCATATATCATTGACAATTTTAGAAAATATTTCCCAGAAACAATAATTGGAAGACAGGATATAGTGATAGGTCTCATCCCTAGTCCTCTTTTACCAAGATTTTAGAGCTATAATTTGCCAGCTCTTTCAATCATAAAGTTTATGGCAATTTTTATTTTAGCAGAGGTAAAATAAATCCCCTATCCATTCATACCAACAAAACTTCCACTTAACAACCATAGATACATGTGGCATTTCCAACAGTCCGTCATATTAGTTCATTAACAACTTATCAAAAAAATTATGAAAATTAGTTTGACATACAAGAAAATATAATAGATTAGCCCCATTGGATTAATTGCTATATCCAACTCCTTCCCTGGACAACTCTTAAATTACCATCCAATTTCCACCCAACCTTGCCCATGAAATTATTCCTTCCTTAGGACCCCCAAACTGTGTGGAAGCACAATCAAAGGCTCAACAGAAAAAAATAGGGAGATGTACAAGTAGTGGGGTGACTAGTTACTAATATGTCAGACAGATCCTTTTTGACAAAGGGAATATTCAGCCATGCAGCAACCTGCAGGTTATCCCACTTAGCACTATGCAAATCGCAATGCAGTTCAGAGTCTTCAGACTAAGGGTTCTTTAAAATTAGGTAGCATTTGTAACGTCCCCAACCCTCCGATCGGCGAAGAGGACGCTACTATACACCAAATAGCCGGGCAACCACCCCCATGAACATGTATGAACATAAAATGCTGAAGCAAAATGCTTTGAACTAGAACATGCATACATGATTATTTATCATACAGCACAAGCAAACATATGTTCATACAAGAATTCAACATGTTCATCATATTCATTAATAGTAAATATGATTGCAGAAGTAAAATAAACAAGATTACTTATCTCATAAAGAAATTGTTCCTCAACCAGCTACGTCACTGCAACGTTCCACCCAACCATAGGCTAGCATGCTCCTAAATCTCTCAGAAATGTTGCCACCCCCGAGCTGGGCATGATTCCCCGAGGAATAAGGAACAAGCAGGCTTACACAAAGCCAAGGATACACAAAACACAGCCAAGCCAACACAGTTGGGTTTATCAGGCCATCAACAAGACAACCAAGCCAACATGGTCAGGTTTATTAGGCCATCTAGGAGTTGGGAAAGGTCATATGCTAAGCTGGTGAGCTCATTGCAGAGCTAAGGACACCTACATTAGAACTAGCCTGACTTCTAGCACACCCAACACAAGGAATCAGTCCCTTCTCTGCTACACAGTCCCTCATGCCCTGACTTCCCTTCCAGTGCTATTCAAGGGTTGTGGGGAAGAAATCCAGCCCTCTATCTCTTTCTGTGTGATTCCCAAACACACCAGGTTTATCAAGCAAACCAAGCCCTCATCCCCACTCCAAACACAGTCCGAAGACCAACCACTGCATACACGCAGCAAGCAAGCAATTCACAGCTTGGATAGGGGAAATCAATTCCTAGGTCGTTCTTAGCCCTATCGTGGCCAAAATGACTTCATACAATCCCCGGCAACCAAAACGTAAGGGAGACCATAGCAAACCCGTGAATCTTGGTAGAACAGTAGCAACCACAAATCAGGGGAAGAACAACAGCCCCGATCTCAACATTGAAGTGACGGGAAAAATTACACGGCCATACTAGTCTGTAAGGAAAGCATACACCCACACAATCCACAAAATCCGTATGGAAAAAAATCCACACATAGAATGTGAATGGCTTATTCACAAGGAAGAATCGTGGGTGAAAGAACACGGCTCCCAACTCATTGCATGAGTAAAAAAAAAACAGGAAGAATCCTGTGCATGAGAATGGACAGAACTACCATCCTTACATGAGGATGAGCTGACAATGGAGAGAATGGCATAGTAGAGAGAATGGGGAGTCTCCATGGAGTGATGGCAATGATGGTTTTTCCTTGCCAACATGAGGGTCAACCTGCTGGTGGAGTGTGTGTGTGGGCAAGGACTGACAGTCCTGCCACACTCCCCTCCCCATCCATAACTACCCCAACTAACAGTAGAACTTTTTAATGGTGGTAGTTGGATAAGACAAGGTGGTGACACATGACTTTTTTTCCCATTGGTTCATGGTTTAACAATTCCCCCCCTTATCCTTGGGAAAATCATGCCCTTTTCATTATGGTTGCAGTGAGCATAGCTAGTTGGGTTCATTTAATTAAATATGTATATTTACATGATGACAAAACTTAATATGTATGCCGCATGCCCCGATATACCATCGGTGACAATTTCAATCTGAAACATAGCATAACCAATTGATGGTGGTGCCTTGGCCTTTAGCTCCGCACCATGATTATTTACAATATATACATCATATACATCCAATGCAATGGGGTCAAAGCCGGGGTGTTACATCATTGCAATACTAGTTCAGGAAACTTTCTTAGTCAGCTAATTCCCAACAAAGACCATAGCCCATTTGCATGGTTCAACTAGGCTTGGAAGTTCAACTGCTTTGTCCTGTGAGGCATGTCAGTTCCCACAGTAGAGCAATCATATGCCCTCATCTCCTGAATGAGAACCATGAGGAAAGCATGCTCCCACAACAAAAGTTCTCAGAGCAGGCATGTTACATCAGCTCCTTTCCCATATATCCCATGTTCCAAACTATGGGCATGATACCTCCACTCATTCTGTCATATTAGAGCCACAACCATGATTGGTTTCACATGCATGCAGGGATGATTTTAAGAACCCCCCCTAGATTTATATGTATAAAAAATGTAGAAGTATTTGTGTATCAACTCTTCGGTTGGGGATTTTAAAAGCATCATGTACATCTATATTGACTTATAGTGAACTATATGATGCATTTTCAACAAAACAAATTGAAAAAAAAACATATAAATTCTCATGGATTAATATCATATTTTCACAAAGAAATCAAACAATAATTGGAAAATTTTCAACAATTCCTATGGCTTTATATCATGTTTTGAATAAATTGAAAGATCCAGGGATTAACCACTAGGAATTAGTGTTTCCCTTACCACACATTAAGTAGTTGACAAGGGAACTTTCAAAGACACGGAGCTTATTTTTTCTACCTTGTGGCAACTGGTGAATGGATGAAAGAAACGACCAAGGAAGACAAAGGCGGGAGGATAGGGCAGGGCATAGCAAACGGTAAGAGTAAGAGAGGGTCTGACCTCCCCAATTACGTTTTTTACTTGCCAAGTCGAAGAAGTTCAGTGCAGAAGTCAATTTCGGCACTATGGACATTGAAGAACTTAGAGCAAGGGCTATGGCTTCCATGCCCAACAAGAAGAGGAAGAGAAAGAAGCCGTCGCTGCACCCACTCTCATCTTGGAAATTTATTTCCACAAATAATTTGTTCAACAGAAATGGGACAGAACTACAAGTTTCTAGTGCACAATCAGTTCCATTATGTGTCTGTAAGGAAAATGATGTCGAATTCTTGTGTATTCAATAAATTTATGGAAAGAATGGACAAATCAAACAGCGCACTTGGGAAATCTTTCTCTTTTTTGAATATTATTGTTGCAAGCTCTGAAATAACATTTCTATATAGTCCCAAAGTGTTTGATGGAAGCCCATAAAGGTTCAATTTGGAACTGTAATAGTGCTTGTATCATGGGACCTTGTTATTCCTACCCACTTTAGACAGACATAAAGACGATCATATTTTGTCAAAAGTATGCACACTTGGATCACACGAAAAAAGATACCAGTATTAAAATCTTGAACTTCAAAAATCTTGTAATACGTTATCTTTTAAATATTCTTGATGTTTTAAAAATTGTTTACCAATTTTAGTTTCACTGGCACTAATTAGGCACTAATTATTGATATTAATTACTAAACTTGTTATAAATTTATCTACTAATGATTTTGGACGAACCTGAGGTCAATTCTTCTACTTCCCAAACTAAAAGGATAAGGGGCTAATATGACAATAGATGGCTAGATTTGAATCGCAAATTTACAACCAATGCCAATCTTTCAGGGCAATCTTCTGAAGGAAATTGATTTGATAGTTTTACCTAGTGGGCATTGAGTTCATTGAAAATGAAACATGTCTCTTTTGATCTGCAAAGCCAATCAGCAAGAAAGGCTCCACATTAGATAGTAGATTCACCATTCCACCTTTTGGTGAAATGCAATGTCTACCTACTACTAAAAAACGAAGGATACAAGTATCTTTGTCTAGGTCAACTTACTTTCTAATGCAAACAAAACGGAAGCTTGGAAAAGGGAATGAGAATATGTTCTTTGAAACTGTGACTTTGTTATCTTAAAAGTAGATATTTATAAACATTTTTTTTGACAGAATTGGAGACTAAACACTAAGATAGATCTTTAACCTATTATAGACTACCTGAGAATTACTTGCCACATGAGTACAACTAAAAATAGTTGATGCATCAAATAGACAAAAGATTAAACCCCCTGTCTCATCATATTTGAAGCATGACTAAGCTCTTTAAAATGAAAACATCCATGATCTTCGATAGAAGCCATAGAAACCAGCATTGCCTAAAGAAGAAACAGATCACCAAGGACACCAACTACTATTAGCACTAACTTTAAGTGAATGGAAGTGATTAGCTGATTTAAGGATAACTTTGAGTGGATGGAAGTGATTAGCAGATTTAAGGATAGTGGGAACAAGAAAAATAGAAGGAAAAGCGAAGAAATCTATGCTACTCTTATAATTAGTACCATGTGCCTTGGCAAATAATTGCTAATGAGCTCCATGGATGTTGAACACTATAACTTACACCCAGAATAAAACCAACAGAGTGCTAAAGAATAATATCCAATGAGGAAAATCTCATCAAGTTGTGGTCTAGCAACAAGGTTGAGTGCCCACAGCAATGATGGCTCAGGCTTAAAACCCAAAAGTCTTGCTCCCAGTACAGTTGATCAAAGTGTTTCAAGATGAGAGTCAGATCAAGGTGGCTACACTACTTCCAAAGTGTTAAACTAAGATGTTTTCAGTGCTAATGCAGTCTTCTATGTGAATGAGACTAAGTGCAATTCTTGGGTGACTTTGACAAAATTATTGATCAAAGTGTTTCAAGATGAGAGTTAATTCAAGATGGCTACACTACTTCCAAAGTGTTAAACTAAGATGTTTTCAGTGCTAATGCAATCTTCATTCTATGAATGAGACTAAGTGCAATTTTTTGGTGACTTTGATGAAATTATTAATCAAGAGGTCTAATTGCAACAGATCTCTCATAAAAGTCTCCTACCCACTCCAATCAGAAAGAGGGTTAAAAACTTTAGTTAACTATACAAGTAAAAATGTTCAGAATTTGATGAGAGGTGATTTATGAAAACTCAAATCAAGCAATAAGAGAACCAACTGAATGAACCATATATCTAGTTTACAAGATCTACATACTGATATTAGATCTCCTGCAGCAGAAGAGAAAGATGATAACCTTGTGATTAGATTCTTTGATGGAGATAGTGACAGTGAGGGTGAAGAATAGAGCTGGAGAGTGGATCGAAGATCGAAGTGAGAAAGATGGATCATCAAGGGAAAATACAAGTGGGAGCAAGCCAATCACTTCCAGCTTCTTCACAGATGGCTACAACAACATCGCAACAAACCCCAGGGATGTGGAAGCAAATGGCTATGGTGCAGAAGCTGTTAGCTGCATTTCGTACAACCATGTCAAGTGCAGTGCAAATACGTGGGGTGACTTCTATGGGGTCTGGAGAGGGTCCACCTCGGTAGTAATCCTATAATAAAAATCCTATTGTTGGCCATAATGGTTCAATTGGCTAGAAACATGCTTTCAAGCCTGGCTCATCTGTAACTAAACCCAGTGGCACTGACTTGGAGAACTTGAGAAAGCAAATTGAAACAAAAGAGAATGAATTGAAGCTCCAGAGGCATATTCAATCAGGAAAGGGACAAGATACAAGATCAATTCCAAGTGGAACATTTCATACAGCTGGTATTGTAGATTCAACAACTATGAGTAGCAGGGGGCAAAATTCTGTCAGTTCAACATTTTTTAAGTTAACAGAAGGTGCACTTGTTAAAGAAATTAATGAAGACTAGCAAAATTTCGTGCTAATTTAGCTTCAACCTTCTGCTATAAACCATAAAAGAAATAATTTAAATAAGATTCAAGAAACTAACCTGTAAAAATCCTGCAGATAGAAGAAACCTTGTGAAATTGCTTTCCACGAATCCACTCAGCCACTGTAAAAAACATCCTCACTTGACTAAATTTATCCATGTTTTGCTCAAATACGGACCAAATCCAGTAAAAAAACTTCCCCAATTGATTAAATCTCCACATTTTACTCAAATAATTGTCCACAAATCCAAATCTAGGATGAACTATGTCCAATTTACCCCAATCGAGGTCGAAGTAAGACCAGTTTACAGAAATATTCATAAATCCCAGTGAAATACCAAATTTTTAATTGTATTATCCATAAATCACAGGAAAAATACCAATTTTTCAACCTATTATCCATAAATCAGGCGAACCATCTTCATTTCTCCTCCCAATCGGAAAAAATCAGGCGAATTTGGGCAAATATCTCCTCCCAATTGGAAAAATTCGGGTGAATGTGGGCAAAAATCATAATTTTTGTGGGCTAATATTCATTTTCCAGTTTTTCCCACTTTTGGGATGAATGCGATTTACCTTGGGGAAGCTATATATAAAATAAACAATGGGCGAATTTATTAAATAAAATAAAAACATTTTAATATAAAAATTCACCCACTTTTTTTTTGGGTAACCCTTAAAATTCGCCATTGGGCTAAAATTTGCCCTTAAAATCATCTCTGGTGTTAGAATTGAGTGGGAAATTATGGAAATGGAAAAAATGCTATATAGAAAATGGAAATGGATAATGCTTAGTGGTTCTTCATGACATTTCCCTAAATCTTTAATAAATCAAAAACTCATGTTATTTTACTTCAAGTGTTACCTCCATGGAAGCCTTGGTTGACATGAATGTATTGATGCTGCTGGAGCTGATGTAGGCAAAACTATTGCTAAGAAAGATGTATATGATATCTGAAACTGAACGAGGTTGAGTCTGATCTGAAATGATGTTTTACTGGTTGCATGTAAGACTAACTGCTGAGACAATTGATAAGGAGGAATTCTACCAAAAAAATAGAAAGCTCCTTCCCTTATTCTGAAAATCAATTGCTGGAATGAAAATGGAAAGGAATTACAAAACTACTAAAACAAATGATGCTGCAAATCACTGTTGAAACCATTAGATCACATAATCTTCAGCTACTACAAAACCGAGGTACAATTCTTACCATACGAATGAATGTGTTAAAGTTGAGCATGGAAAGAAATCATTGGATTACCGACCATTAATGTATGCCATTAACCAATGTGAAGCAACTCACCTTTGATGACAATGAACTCTAAAGTACCTTAGTGCATCTTAACAGGTACTAATGGATGTGTTGGAGTCGATTCGCTTACAAGATATGTCAATCAAGAGGCATTGATGAATCCCCGTGATTAACAAGGAAATCTTCCATTGATTCACTTAGATCCCATGGCACTAAAAAAAACTCTAATCTCGATCCCAGATGATGTGTTGGAGTCGATGGGACAAGACCATTAAAATTTGGACCTTAATGAATTCCACATCATCCAATACGAGTACAAAATAAATGATTGTGAAGAATCATAGTGAAAAATAGAACCAACATGAAACTGTGAAGTCGTGATGTAGTAGTGATGGAAAATAAAGCGGTTAAGGTGACTACATAAGCAGTGGAAAAATATACTTCGACATGAATGGATTTTTATGGTTTTGAAATGAGTAGGGTGAATGAATCTACCATAGTGCAAATGGCTTCTTGAAAGGTTTCTTTTTGGCAACAATTGGTAAATGATTCTTGGCATGTAGCAATGGGACTTGAATTATGGAACATTGGTGCAATTTTCACATCAATCTCTCCATTTTTTATGTGCTCAATCCATTTTCAAATTGAGAAAAAGTCTTCAAGAGTCACTGGTGCATGTATTGACCTTTTTCTTCCAAGGACCTGCAAAAACCTAGCACTTGCTTGCATTAAAACATGAGATGATGGAAGAAGAGAAATGATTGGTCTCTCTTTACCCAAAACTTATGAAAAAAAACAACAAGCAATTACTTATAAAACAAATCCAAAGAAAAATGAACAAAGAAAAATCCATTTTATACTTGCGGGAGAGTAATGTCCATCTAGACTCACCAACAGTATTCTGATCATAGCTTATTCGATCCTTGTCCAATTTGAGTGATTCCAAATCCAAATGAAAGTAAATTCATATGTATATTTCCCTTAGAAACATGTTTTTAAAATTCTATGTAATGATACTCCAAATCACTCAGTAACGGCCTGCATGATAAGGTGTTTTTTTCGAATTCTGGACTAGACCAACAGTCACAGTTTTAGGCTTAACTTTTTCGTTTGATAACGAATTGATGTGATTAAAATTGGAAATGAAAGTAGATTAATATAGGTATCTCCATTAGAAACATTTTTTTATCCAATAAGAATTGATGGGTCAAATAAGCCAATGAACAATCTAGGAAACAGAGTTTTAGGAATGTTGATTTGTGATAGGAAGTCGGTATTTTGGTCATAAAATTTGCATACGATATCGGAATGGAGTGATTCAAATTGAGTTGTAAACTAAATTCATAGGGGAATATACCATTGAAACAAGTTTTCAAGATATGTCCAATAAGGCATCCAAAAATTGACTGTCTCAGCTCTATTCCTAAGTTGTCTGCTTGACACCCCATTAGTATTTTGACCATAAATTTTTCATTTGATGCCCAATATCAAAAATTCGAATTGTTTTGAAAACTATATTCAAAGGGATACTTGGTATTTAAACAGGTTTTAAAAATAATTCCATTTGTTCTCCCAAAAAAGGACTGTCTCGACTATGTTTCAGTAAAATTTTCAAGCCAAAATGTCACCAAAAATTTAATAAATGAAATTTGATCCCCAAAAAGTGGCTGGAATAGGTGTGAATGTTTTTAATGATATAAATTTAAATATAACACACACCCATACCAAAAATTTCAAGCATTGAGCACCTAGATTGACTTACACAGTCTATTGCAGCCGCAGCTACAACTCTTAAAAAATGACATAATGTTGAAATAAATCATGTGTATTTTTATGGATGTGTTATATATAAATGAAAACCAAAATACATGCCATGATGTGCAACACATGTGTCTCAAACTTATAAATTCTCACCTACAGTACAGTCATAGCTGGGTGTTGCAGCTCACTATCATAGCTGGGTGTTGCAGCTCATTGTCATAGCTGGTGTTGCAACTCACTATCAAAGCTGGGTGTTGCATCTCACTGTCATAGCTCGGTATTGTAGCTCACTGTCACAGCTGGGTGTTGCATCTCACTATCACAGCTGGGTGTTGCAGGTCACTGTCATAGCTGACAGTCACAACTGGGTGCTGCAGCTAACAAATTCATGCCAAAGTTCAAGCTTGAAGGGTTCCATAATCATTGGCTCATTTTTCTGTGGATCCTTCATTCACCTTCCCTAATTACTATAATTGTGTTTTCATGAAAGTTTGTGTTTTTGTAACAAATAAAGACATTAAATTTTTAACATTGAAGACAAAAATGATTTAAGCATTTTTCTCAAATAGTCAACAATTCCAAAACATTCTTGAAAAAATCTCATACCCATTCCTTATTTTTCTACTTTCTGATCTTCCAGATCGCAACAAGGCGTAGGAAGAGAGCATACTTATTCAAAAATTAAAAAAAACTTAGAAAAAACAAAAGCATGGTTTTATTCTGTTATTCTATCCTACCCTATGCTATTTGGAAATATAAAAATTGTTCAAGTGTATGCATATTTCCAATGGAGCCACTTTCGAAGAAGTGACTCAAGTATGTTCATACTCCCAACAGAAAAATATAACTTTATGAATGCTAGGATATGAGAGATCAACTTTCCTTGAAATGATGGTGCCAAGAATTGGTGAAGTATGGAATGAGGCTGCAGACCGATGATAGATTGAAACTAAGCTTCAATATAGTCTTTGTTACCTTGATTTCTCATGGATGTTACACCATGAAGCTCCTTAGTAAATTGATCTTCCTCAATGCATAAGAGATTCGGATCTAATGATGTGAATGATGCTTTTGGTTCCAATGTCTGTTCTTCATCAAATTTGTTGATCTTGTTAACTTGTTGATGATCATAAGAAGCTTCACTTCCAAGTCTTGGATTTAAAACATGTTCAGGCCTCGTATAGAATTGGTGCAACAACGCACAGTCTTTTTGCAGCGGTGTAGGTGAGGTAGAACATGAGAAAAATGTAGGAAAGTTTTGCAGTTCAGCACTGTAAGCATATTGTACTGCTTTATTATGGTTAGGGTGGAGGGTGGATTGGACAGGAAATTGTGTTGGATACCAAGGAGTTTGATGAGAAGATAGATGTGACTAATGTAGATAATTAGTTTGTGAGGTTGATATTGAAGGACCCATTTGTGTTGCAGCATGAGAGAGATTGGCCATGTGATCATAAGATATGCCATTCCAACCTTGTGGATAAGGTAGGTAAGAGTTAAATTGAGGCTGCAACAACTGCCATGGTGGAAGAGTATTCAATGGCTGAGTATGAAAGTAAGGAAATGGAGGGATAGAGTTTTGAACCATAGATGTAGACCATGGTTGACATGACTGTTGCAATGAGTTGGCTGCGACTCCCATATCTCTTTGATATGTTGCTTTCATCTAGGGTATGGAGGGGTAGCAATCCGTGGAATGCTTCAAGTCACATATACCACAACTTTCAAGACTATCCAAAGGGAAATCCCTTACTTCTGTTATTTCCTCTTGCTTTTCCTTATCCTGCAAAACACCCAATTGTGAATTAGCTTTAGGAATTTCGAATAAATTGTTGATTTCTGCTCCTATAACTCTTATTCTTGTAGCAAATTTCAAATATTGAAAATAAGGATTACTATAACTCTTACCGGTCTTGAAGTTTCCTCTTGAATACCTTCTACATAACTCACAAATCTCATCATATGCTAACTGAAATACATTACCGGTTCCCATCAGATTTAAGATTTCTAAATATTTAGCTTAGTTCCCTTGAGTAGAAGTGTTTTCAAGGTCTCCTTCCCCAGTTTCCTTTGTTTGGATCTTTGGAGGTTACATTGAAAGCGTTCTATGTATTCCTCCAGACTCTCTTTTCTCCTTGAGTCATTTCGAAGATGTCTTCATTGACCTTGCAATAATCTTGGTACCTTTTCAAGAATACATATTTCATGTCTTCCCAAGTTTGTATACAATTCCCACCGAGCCTTATGAACCATCGGAGGGATGTTCCTTTTAGAGTAAGGGGAAACACATTCAACTTTTGATCATTAGAACAATAACCATATCCTCTACAAAGTATTTCGAATTGAAATAAAATTACATCATGGTCTTCATTTTCCAAACTGTGAAAATTTGGTAGAATATGTGGGGGAATGCTTTTCGTTGGTTCCACTCTTCCTGAATATCTGATGGGAAATTCGAAGCTAACAACTTCTCCATCTTTATTACCTACCATCTTTTCATAGATTATTTATGTGCTATTCTGAGGCTCCTCCTTCGAATGTTCTTGTCAACTTGTTAGTAGAATGGGTGGTGCTTACAACACCACTAAGGGGAATGATAAGATTTATGCTCCAAAGATTGA